>CAJUYG010005139.1:0-14593 GCA_910591675.1 Galerucella calmariensis | reverse complement strand
CTCGTCAGTATTATTAACTCGAAGTAATTTGGTAATGGACATAAGAAAAAAGGTGTTACAACTACCGCGTTGTTTGCATCAGACTAAATTTATATGCCCAAGGAAATTGTAGTATAACATGACATTTCGTTAGTAAACATTGTGTTGAACTTTAGGCTACGTTTATTTGGATTTATTTGAATAAGAACATAACCCTTCGACTATTTAAACTTCATAGTTACTATTTTTAGACACTTATAATTTGACATTTTTGAAAATAAAGCCAAAGGCTACAAATGGAAAGAGCCAAACAACTTTGTGGCGAAAGCAACTTCTAGTAGTTGATAAATTTGGCGCGAAATAAGCGATGAAGATAGATATGAATATTAACACTTACACAAGATTATTTTTGGGGCATTTTATGAAGATTGTTCATATAAATACATATCTAGTATCTGTTGCTGTGGATATTCCATTTACCATATGCCTTCCTTGTAATAATTCACCACTACTACAATATTAATCCAGTCAGTCATAGCATACGATTGCCTCCAACACCTGCTCCCCGAATTATCTTGAAGTTCAAGTTAATATAAGTAGTGCTTGAAACATTATAAAGCTTTTTGAACAGTTATAGCTGTCCCAAAAAAGAATCAATCAAAACTCAACCACTTTTAGAAGCATTCATTCTACTCGCCGGGCATTCACCTTTCGCGTTTCTCAGTTAACATTTTCTTTTAATTTTCATGGCAGTGATACACGTACTCAGGAAAGTTACAATAATGGTCGCAAAAATATGTTATGGACCTTACTAAACGATAAGTACATAGTTGACATGGGACACGTGAGTTTTCATTGCAACATGGGTGTACAGAAAAATTTAGTATTTGATTATTTCTCCTGAACATGCCGTAAATAATAATTTGGAACTAACAATGTAGTGGAATTATAATATTTGGCTCTGTAGCAGAATAGTATCCACGGTACTGACAATAAATAAATTTGGTAGACATTCTTTGAAAAAATCGTTTAATTTATTGTTTCATAATACATTTATATATAATTAGTTTGAATCATTTATTGTGACAAAAAAAATTTGATCGAAATATTCTTGATATGATTATGACAAGGTACTGAGTAATTTACTGAGAGTTTTCTCTGAATTGCAAGCCACACCATACAAGAAAAAAGTATTAATATATGACCATGTATATTAACAAAAAAAATTAATTAACAAAGTGTTAATTAATTACCAATGAGAACAAATAGTAAAGGACATAAAAAATCACAGTTAGAATCGAATCACTTATCGAGGAGCTAAAGGGGGATTACTTGATGGGGTAAGTACGGCTTCAATAATAAGTTCCAAATACCTATACCATGTAGGTGGAGAAAGTAAAAGGCACTAGATTCCTTAGAGGTCAATTCAACGACAGTATGGGATTGCATGGGTGTCTTAAACGAACTCGGAGACTACTGCAAGCTCACGGTAGCCTGGGTACAAAGTCAACTAACTAAAAGGCCGCTGAATGTCCAGGCAATACCATTCATTGAACCGGAACCCTTGTGCGGAGTAGCAAAACTGACAATTAACGTAACAAGAAAGTGGGTGACACATAAACAATAATTTTGTTCAATTTTTTTAAGTGATTCCCGCCGAACAAAATTTGGCCTGAATTGAAATATTCATTAATATTTTCAAGCGATCATCATTCACTCCTGACTGTGTTTTATAAAGATCCTTATATTTCACTAAATGTTTTTTTAATGTCCTCCATTTATGTGTTGTACTAAAATCCTGATTGAATGAACATTTTTATGGTTTATCGATTGACTAAGTATTTATAAATTCCTGATATCATTCCTGAACCAAAAACACAAATAAAATCAAACTTTGGCAACATTCCATACATTTTAACGATTGGAGAATAATTATACAGGGTGTCAGATTTAAACCTTACAATGGGCTATCCTCGTGAACGAAAAGAGGTATTAAAAAAAATTTCAAAACGGTTTCTAGGTTAGAGAAGGGGAACTAAAATGACATGATAGGGAACTTCTCATAGTTAAATAAGGTTATTGCTGGCATAGTTATGAATCACCGAGAGACAAGTTATTTATAGACAAATAAACTGATTTGTTTGACCCCCCTTTGTTTGAAACTAACATTGCTTATTTATTATTAAGAAGCCATATTAACGTGAAAATATTGGGAAATTTTGATATAAAAAAATGATTTATTCAAGTGTAATTTCTTTAATGTAAAAAAATTTGTTCTCCCTCACACAACCTTCACACACCTTCATACAATTGTTCTTCAGAAACTATAAAAGTCTACGAAGCACAATATAATATTTTGTTACAAAATATAACAATGCTATTTGGGTAAAAATTGTTTTCATTACCTAGAAAAAAACCTAACATCTTCAATAATATTCCATCACTTTAAAACAACAAATTAAATATTCATAGTAAAGAATTTGAAAGTTTTCATTTTATAATTTTATAAATGTATGGTATCTATTTTAAAAATGTATTGATTTCTTTTTAATAGATCAAACATTCAGCAGCAAGTTTTTTATTCCTATCCTGCTTTTCTACTAAACAGTCTTATGCATAAATAGAGATCATTAATTTTTATTAGATTTAAACATATTTGTTATAAAAATACTGTAATTTTAATCCGTGTCCAGACTAACCATCGACCAATTCGATCGACTAGTCCACACATACAAAACGAAAGTCAACTTTGTTGTTCGACATAGTCTGGAAACGGCTCAGACAAATATTTGTGAAAAATATATTTTCCTAAGTAACCTAATTATTTAGAGAACCGTGTGGAAGTTACCCATACTGCTTAATACACCGTGAACTTTTAATATATTTCTAAATATTTAGAAACATTTCAAAAGCGCAGTGTATTGAAAAGTGCATGTAGGTAATTTCCATAAATAAAAGACAATACCATAAATAATTCGTTTTTTAGGGAAATATATTTTCTCACTATAAGGCAATGTAATGTTTATGAAAACTATGGCTCGGTTATGATAAATATGTTGAATTTTAATAAAAATTAATAGTTTTCTAGGAGAAGGAACATTTGTTTCCAACAAAAAATATAATTTGCTGGGAAGATACATTTTTTACGAATAAAAAACATATCGTCAACCCAGACAATATACTTTTTTATGGTAAAGAAATATATTTAACCGATACAATACATTTTTTTATGACAAAGAAATGTCATTCTGCCATAAAGTAATTTTTTTATAATAAAACAATATAGTTACCTTGCAAAAATAAGTAGTTGTTATTGGAAAACTACTTTATTTCATTTAAATGCTTTCAAAGATTAATATAACTATTTTGTCATTATACCTCAATAAATGTTGTTTAGACAAATATGATACATTTTTACAAGAATAAATGTAATTTTCGATAGATAACTCATTTTATTGATGACAATGAATATGTTTTTATCCATCAACAATATTACTTTCCGAACTTGAAACAAATCCTTTCTTAACGACAAATTAAATATTAGTTAGGCCATATAGGAAATCATATTTATTTGACATAATAAGATTTTAATTGTCACAAATAAATCTTTTTCTCGGTATATATTATATCGGAGGTATGAAAGTGAAATTTCACTCTCCAAACTTGTTATTTCACAGTGATTTAAGCACTGTTATTTTCATTACTTGGAACTATCAGAAAACTTTCATCATTAAAATGAACACTTGAGTTTATTGAGATAAATAGATTTTAAAAACTATTGATTCCATAATTTGGCGTCCTTAATATCCCGGAGGGATAATACGTTTTTCTTTAGTTAATATCAATTTTATTGTAGAAATCCTTTGCCAAATACGTATATTAAATTGTGTTTTATTTGCAAAATATCTTAATATCCATTGGATAAAGATATAAAAGGCCAATCCACTTTTATTTCAAACTGTAATGAGTATATTAAGTTATATTTAAAGCAGATTGTAAACAGTACGTTGCTGGGTGATAAATACATTGTTGTTAAAGTACCGAGGTTTCCGACAAAGACTACGTTTTGATTTTTGTGCTCGTTGCTTATTGTAAAACAATAATAGATCGGCTGTCAAAGCTTTTTATGGATAAAATGTTCAGTCTTCTGGTTTATTTTTTTCTACGTGTTGATGTTGAACACAGTGAAATAATTTTCAGCACTCTTACTTTTGTGAGTAAACTAATTTATCATGTACAAATGTCATCAATGAACGAACGTAAATAATTATAGTATAATTAAATTACCCATTCACAATTTCAGTAATTTACTTGTATATTTAAATCTCCTCTCTCTGTATGCTGTAAGTCGGTGTTTTACAAACAAATATGTTTATCTCATCCACTTTAATACCTTTTGCAAAAACTTGCTCCTCTAACTCAAAGAAGGATGTTCTTATCGCCGGGAAATTTATATCTCAGAAATTTCTTTTATACGGGTTAAAAGTAAGTTGACATATTTAAAATACACAATATACAATGCGTACGCAAACATCCTTAAACCATAACTACAAAATTTGGTGAGTTTGGTGAAGATAAAAAGCATAATAATCGTGTGTAATTCCAGTCTTGCTGATATTAATAATAAAAGTATACGGCCTTTTAAATACACATTATATGAGAAATTCTTTCTGTAATCGCATTTTTCTTTGGCTCGGATCCAAATCCCAAATGTGCAAAACTGGCATTTCGTTTTTCCGTAATTTGATCATTTTCAAAAACATCACCTGATCCAACCCAACGTCTTCAAAACGCAATTAAGTCCTGTGTTTAGTACAAAAAACATTTTCACACTCTCATTAATAATATCACATATGGTTTGATTATCTTTCAACCAGCTTGGATTGAATTCTCGATTATTGTGTGTAAAAACGATGTGTGAAATATTATATTTAATCATCCAAAAAATCATATCATAATTGCTCTGGTCCACAAATGTCACGAGGACTGTTTAAAAACTGTTTAGGATGTAATAACAAATAAGTAAAATGAAGAGACACAAAAAAGGCTTGAACCAAAAAGAATTTGGACGAGAAAAAAAATTTTTGCCAGTTGCATATCGCCTCTTTGCAAGAAAAACGTGTTATGTCGAAGGAAGCAATATTATGTAAACTTTAAAAATATTATTGTTCCGTCCCCATCAAAACTTAATCAATAATTTTCCCAAACTCTAAGCACTGAGCCGGTGTGTTACGGAGAGGAAGAGCAAGTGTGTGTAGATGTTGTCTAGGCAGGTGTAAGTCGGCCATAAGAGAGACATTACTTATTGCTTCTCTGTAAAATAGTGCATGCTTTTCAACTTCTTTTACCTCCCTGAATAGACAAACGGCAGAGAGTCGGTACCGACAAGAAGATCTAACTCCAGGAACAGGAGAAAGTGCTAATCTGCTCTGGATGTACTGGCTGTACACGAGAAGCAAATTATTGTTTTTGGAACGAAGTTCCTTATCGTGCGTTGTGAAAGGAGGCTAGACGGATAAAATTCTTACCAAAAGTTGTCATGACACTTTTTGATATAGGAAGCTATTGTAAGCTGTGTGGCGTCGCGTGTTTCTCTGTCTGCATCTTTCTCTTTTTATAGAAAGCAAATAAGTTGGAAAAATTTTCACCATAGTCCGGGCGCGAACCATCAACCTACGCGTCTATATCAAGGCATTCAACACATGCTGGCATGAGCTCTCATGTGTATTAGATGCGAAGAAAGGTATTACATGCTGTAATGTGCGATTATATACAGATAATAATAATAAATGCTTTTGTATTTTTAGCAAGTACGCACTATAATCTCTCTTTATTATTGTGCTAACCAAGTCATACGCATTATAATCTCCACATTTTGTGTGTTTAGCAAGTGTACGCGTCATAATTTTAATAAATTCAAAAACAAATCATATTTTAATATTACAATTTCAGAACGTACGTATTTAGCAAGCCGTGCGTGTTCTAACCTATACGCTGTTGTGTTTACGAAGTCGAGAGAGTATATATATATATATATATATACACTCTGTTGTTGTGTTTACAAAGTCCCGCGCATCTATGACGTGTATAAAAGAATAGACAGACAGAGTACATATATATATATATATGTATATATATATATATATATATAAATGTTTCGGTGTGTGTATGTATATGTACAATTCCTTCACTAATTAATCGAAAGGAACTTCGTTCCATCCGGGTGTCCCTTGACACCTCTCAAGTTTTTATTTTTTAACGATAGATCGGCAATAAATTACATGAGCTATCTGATAAAAAAACCTTTTCCCTAATAACACGTTTTTATAGCAAAGAAGCAATATATATTGAAAATTAGTATTAGAATTGTTAATTTCAGGAAGTCTGCTCAGATAAGAGACATTTTTGGGGATGACTTCAATTTGTCACTAGTGAATAGCTGAATAATTATGCGGCGAATTATTATACTCCCAATAAACTATACAAACCTACAAATCAGGAATATTTTGACATTCCCAGTATATCATGCCAAACCCGCCTGGGATTCTACAATAGACACAAGGGGCACAATTGTAGAATTGCATGCATAATACGATACAGATTCTAATAAAATGTAAAAATAGATCGGCGTAGTATCTAGCCAATATTTCAAGTTATGAACGGAAATAAATTATGTATAACCAAAGCTGCTTGTCACTTCAAATGCTGGATTTTTATAGTATGAGGAAAGAAACAGTACCTAGACTGTAAGAGATATGCAACAAATAAAACGATGATTATAAATATGTAAATTATCAAGTGGTTATTATGTTTATACTGAAAAATCGACTTTCTGTTTATTTGGTTTCAGAAATGATTTGAACGTAATAAGTGCATGGTAAAAATCCGATTGAAAGTATATCTTTTAAAAGTTTGGTCTAGTCCAGACGAGCTTGGTTTATTCATAGATTTCCACCGCGTTCATTCAGATATTGGATACATTAAATCACAAGTAGGTATACATAACTGAAAATGTATCCTAAGTGATCTCTACAGCTGAGGTACTTTATGCACTTGAAATATTCAACTGATTCATTTGAAAAAAATTATTTTCAGACCATTTAAAAATGGGATTTAACAGATTGAATGAAAATCTGTGACAGCCTCTGCAAATTGATTATGGCTAGGTTTTAAGCAATATGTAATACATCATCCTGTAGGAGGAAAAGTGTTTCTCCCTAGTGGTCGTGAGGAAAATTTGTTGTTGTCTAACTGACTCCGTGCAAGCTCCACTTCACACGCTTCACACACGTCTTAATTAAAAAAAAATTCAACTCGAGAGCTGTAAGGGGAAACATTAACAAAAATTGCTTGAAATCACGTGAATAAGTGAAGTTTTTGCTAAATTAATGCTTGTGGTGTTCGTAGGTAACATTTGTAATTCGGAATAATGCAGAATAATGGGGTTTTTATTAAAGATCCTAACAGTTCGTGCGCGTGAGCAAAATAATGAGATTAAAATGAACACAAATAGAGGGAAAAAATTAAAACAAACAATATGAAAATTAAATAATTCGGCTGATCCTGTAGTGTACTACCTTTGTGAGAGAAGTGCACTTTTCCAAATTCGAGTGGATTTTCATCGAAAATGATCTGAACTGCAGGACTTAGGTTGTGCTGCTCTTTCTCTTTGGAGATGCTGCACCTAATCAAATTCTGGTGGACTTACACTGAAGTGTGCTGGTCGTCAAGGGTATGCTTGGAGTCAAGTTGAATGAAAACAAGTGACTTTTCATTTGAATCTTCCAAGAATTCTTCAGCATTATCTTCGTGGCTTTACACTTACAACGTGACCCGTTCACTAACTTGCTTGATGTTTCCAATTAACGAGTAAAATCGACAAAAGCCTTTTATTTTCTTGGAAAAATACTACTGACTGCGTCACTGAGGTTTTTGCTAAATTAATGCGTGTGGTGTTCGTAGATAAAAATTAGGAACTTGGAATTATTCAGAATATGATTTTTATTGAAAATCTTAAGACAGTTCGTGAGTGTGAGTTATTCTTATTAAATTAGTTACAGAAAGCAAAAATATCTAACAACAGCACGTGACTAATATGGTGCCGATGTCGGTTCAGAGAATTAAATGATAAATTTGAAATCTGCTGAGGTTGTATCTGATGTGTTGAGAGTTGGATATTGTAAGAAATATTTCTAAAATCGAAGTTATCGACAACTACTTCTGATATAAAATTTTTATCAAATAGTTCACCCCTATGAACCCCATCACACCAATTCTCACTTTTCACACACCTTCGCCTCTCGAGATATTTCTAGCCGACAGCTTACTGTTACAGCACCCTGTATGTATATTATAACCAGTTGCCATGGCTGCACTCTGAAAAAGATTTTCTTGAATAAAAGAAAAATTTTTTAGGATAAATAAATCTGAAGTTTGAATAGAGTCAACCAAACAGAGGTGTTAAGTTAAAATTTCGGTTTGTTTGCAATTTCAAACAAGAGTTTGGTATCATTGAAACTAATTGTAGTGTTATATAAACATTCAGGTGATTAGATTTAAGGAAATTATATCTTCAATATAAACTCCAAGTTGTTTACTTCAAACAATTAATATTTTAATATAAACAATTAATTTCTTTAAAACGTTATGACCATCTCTTGTTTTGAAACTTGAGTTGTTTATTTTAAACAACTACAAGTTTAAATGGAACAATACATTTTTTAAAACTTCAAAATAATTTCTTTTGTGCAAACTCGAGTTGTTTAGTTTAATTGATGTAAATCAAATAATCCTTTTATTATGTATTTTTATAATGAGTCATATTAATTAGTGTTTGTGCAGCTGATGACAAAGTTCTACAAAACTAAAACCAAATTCGAAAAGTCTAGATTTCTAAAAAGGCAATTTAAGTGAAAAGTCTTTTGGTATCTGTCCAAACATATTTATTGAAGAATTATATAACACAAACATCGAATCATTGATTTTGAGTACTACTACTACTTGTAAACACGTGTCGAAATATACAAAACTTAAAAAGTACCCACATACAGAGACGAATTCAAGGATTTATCTATGTAGACAACTAACCCGGTTAGTTTTGTACTGGAATACTATGATTGCCACTCAAAACACAAATATATACATAGCAGCAAAACACATCCTTAGGTGGGACAATTCACACACATCCAGTAAATCCTTAACTTGGCCACAGGTTAATGATGAGATCTTTTTTAATCTGTGACTTGGCAGTAAATGTTCAATTTTAAAGTATAAACGTTGTATGCATACAATCCATACAAAACACCATAATAGAAAGAAATTGAACATTTAACGGGTTTTGTCTCTGATTGTATGCATACAATACCTACGGTCCACGATATAAACACACCGAGTACAGAGACAAGGGCCGAAGTACCTACTTACTTATTATCTGCAGTCCAACTACTACTATGACGAAACGAGAGGGGTGAGGTTTTCACGTTTCAATGCTCGTGATTGGGTGTTTAATTTCTTTGAAACAAAGAATTTAGAAATCTTTTTTAATTTCAAAGAAATATATTCTTTGAACCAATTATATGCAATAATGTAGAATAACATTATGGCATCTATACTTTCAAAACAATGATTCATTATCTATAAGAATTTTATATTTTCATTTAAACAAATTTATATATTTTCAACAAATATTTCCTTTATATTTAATAATTGCCATATTTGAAACAAATAAATGTGAACTTTAATTTCAAACAATTCATAATCTATATTTAAACAGTTCAAATTTCTTCATTCAACACCTATTGCTTTGAGTTAAACAACATTTGTTATTATTATAAAATTGCAAACAATTTATAATTTCAATTCAAACAATTTGAATTTTTTAATTGAACATTCAATTTTTTTGCATTTATTACAAATTGTTAATTCTAAACAAATCATTTTCAAACAAATACGTTTACTTCAACCAAACAATCCTTTTTCAGAGTGTGTATCCTATATAGTAGTTTACCTAACTAGTGCGGAAAGTGATACTTTTACGCACGCTATTGCAGATGGCCGAACGACGCTTTAGCGGAGTTCGGCCAGCAATCGCGTGCGGAAAAGTCACTTTACGCACGTGTTAGGTACACTATTTTCTCTTCTATGGATAAATTATCTCTTAGAAAAAGCTGCGACGGTAAAATTGGTTTTGATAACGTAGAGTATTGACTGACGATTATTTTTTTATTTGTTACTATGTTGATTCAAAGTGACAGATGAGAAATGTCAGATATTTATTATTATTTGACAATCATTTGATGAGGCTTATACCAGCCATTAAAAAATTATTGAAGCGTACGCGTTCCTCTTTATTGAAAATTATAGCAGAATTCTAATAAATTTCTTAATTTTTCAGTCATTTGGTAAACTTGGATATACAAAATACATATTTTGAATATTCAAATGTCAGTATATTCCTCAAATGTCAATAAATTTACTTTCCGCACTAGTGCGGAAAAGTGACTCTTTCCGCACGCTTTTTAGTGCGGAAAAGATTCACTTTCCGCACGTTAGTAGAAAAAAGTATTTATATTCATTTAGGTTGTTACATTAATTTCTTGGTTTCATACCAATTGTATATTGGGTCACAAAGGACAGAAAATGAGCTTAAGGGCTGCTAAAGCGTTTTCTGCATGTTTGATACACATCTGTTTTTCGCCTACCGAATAGACCAAAAGATAGGGAAATATAAAAATAACTTTGACATACACTGATGTTTAATAAAAATATTCACGTGAAAGGTCAACGTCATCATGTGACAGTAAAAATCTTCAAGAATCGCCCTTGTGCTGCTAAAAAATACTTTCCGCCCTATTTTTGGCGTTCATATGATTGGTTTTCCGACAAAGTAGGCGAAAAAATATATTTCATAAAACGAAATCAACTGTTTAATAACACATTATTTTCTCATTGGTTGATTAGAACTAAACTTCTTTTTTCCAAACCCTAAATTGTCTTTTATTCTTGCTGACCTTTTTTTTGTTTTTTCGTAATAACGTTTCCCAACCACAAAGCACAGGTTGAAATGCGGTCGAAAACCGTAAATTTTGCTTCTTACGATTATACGCATTATCTCTTTACAACTAATCGTATTACCCTTCAGCTTTGCGTTTCGGTTAAAACGAAGTCATTTACAATATACTGCGTTTTTAGCACAAACAGATCACTTTGTTCCCGAAATATCTGAGAAGATACCTTAAAAGAGCACAGTAATATTGTAACGTACAACTTGAGGTATTTGTCGTTATACATTTTGTCACAAAATGTACCCATCATTGTCACATTTGATTACATCTACATAACTACTATAGTTTCTTGATCTCTATATTGACGGTGCCCCTAAATTGTCTGTACATGTAGACACTTTAGCGAAAAAAACATCCTCTGCTTTTTTTGCCATTAAATTTGTGCCTAAACAGCTTGATTCTTCTACTGTTTTAACCACTTACTAATCTCTGGTCGAATCGCACCTTCGCTAAAGTTTGCATTTCTGAGGGTCTTGTAGTTTGCACCTCTCCGAATCTATCTTTAAATTACAATAAAAAGCTATACGTTACATTTATGGCTTAAGTAGCAGGACGCTGTGCGAATTTTATTTGAAAAAATAATTTTGAAATCCGTGTGTTTGGTTCGAAAACACTTTCAGAATTTAACTGATAGACCAATTCATAGGTTACCCTACTAAAAGAAAAAAAGGTAGAACGTGTCCCACACGGTAGGAACTTTAGTTCCTTTTAAGCAAAAATTATGTAATACGTCTGACGTTATAGATGAAAATTTGCATATTCCTCGGTGGTCGAGCTGTAAGCAAACCAGACTCTCACGCGGTAGACCCGGTTTCGATTCCCCGTGAAGAAGTTTTTTTTTATTGTTAATTTTATTTTTAAATAATTATTCTGCTTGATATTAATAACGACAACAGGTAGACGTTTGAAATATTTGGCAGAATATTCATTATTATAGATAATGGTACGGTACCCTTCATGAGAGAGTTCGACTGGCAACATCTACTTATAACAGCATCGTATACTTAAAAAGGGATACCGTAGCATTATACAAATTGGACATTCAAGAACTGTACGTGTACCACAAAAAATCAGTAGAAACATAAAATTGAATTGTTAAATTTTCAATTTGAAATTATATTACAGTTTATAGAAATTTTTATTTTCTAGATTTTTTCTTGAGTCGTGCGATATGGCCATCATATCCACACTAGTTGTACAAACTACTATTTCTATCAAAATATGCCCTTTTACATTTAAAAACAACCTGCCAAATGTCAAATCAATTTATCCATCCATTTTAAAGTTATCGAATTAAAACATTCAAGTTTTCAAAATTTCAACACCCTGTATTTCGAAAAGTAAATGTGCTAGATCCCTTAATCCTCATATCATTTTGTCAAATTTTACGAGAGGAATCTACATGCAAACGTTGTAATTACCCTTAACGTTCGAGATGCTTATACCATTTTTTGCGCGATCGTATTGAAATAAATTCCGAATAAAATAATTTAAATTTCTGCGAAATGAACGACATGTCAAAAGTGACATTTATACTTCTCGATCAGTTTAAAATATAGTTTGCATTTTGGTGAAATTGTTTTTATGCCATTGATTACTTTTCGACGTCTGAACGGTAAGTAAATCACTTACCGACGTGTTAAACTTAGAAACCAGTAAACACAACCTACCGTCCTGACAACCGATGCTGTAAATAAACAAAAAAGTTCAATCGCGCAAAAAAATTATGGAAATAATAGTAAAAATTTATCCGAACAAGTTCAAGTAGATCACCAGCACTGCGAATAACAGCTTTGCATAGAATTTTAATATAGCATCGGTGGTTCAGTGGTACAATGCTCGCCTTCCACGCGGGCGGCCCGGGTTCGATTCCCGGCCGAAGCATAAGAATCGCTGCTCCGTAAACGAGAGAGAGACTCAGGAGAGAGCACACGCACGCAAGCAAGGCACATAACGAAGCAGCGTAACATAACGTAACGTAACGTAACGTAACGTAACGGTCAGATCTTTTGCGTCCCGACCCCTGGTCGCTCAAACATAGCCTGACGTAAAGAACTAAAGTTCCAAAAATTTTGATATTCACTTAAAAATGCCCACCTCTGATCTGGTAAAAAATGCCATCACCTTTAATGCCAAAACATTATTCAATCAGCTACCTTTATAATTAAGTGGTAAATATCAGTACGGAGATTGACAAAGGCATTTCTTCTTATCATTCAGTGGCAGAATGTAAAATCTACCCTAGTATGTGAATTCGCATCACTGCTTCCATAGGTTTGCTTCTGGAATTCTAATAATAATAATAATAATAATAATTTGATTGACTGATTTTATTTCCACTTATTTCTTTATTACCAAGTCCTAACCTGTTTGCTTTTTTGATTTATCGTACTTTTGTATATATCTTGCGAGCTGAAAGGTGTTTTCGTAATTTATAACTGATCTAACGCAACTGTTATCAGGTAACTATTAATACTCTGCATACCACTTATATTAGAAGTGCCTAAAAGTTTGCTACCGCATGTTTGATACTAATTTCAACACGTGTCTATTTATAACCAATTTATTAGGTATTAATAGTTTGAAGTTTATGTGTAAAAGCCAAGGATTTTTATATACATATTTGTGATAGTTACTTAGTTTTCTCTTCATAATATATGTTTTCAACTTACGATGTTTATGCAAATTGACACATAAATAAACATAAACACATGAGTCGAATTCGAATCTTTTATATATTAAAATTAGATAATCGTTAAAATATAACAAGAAAAACGTTAAATTTGATTTATAGAATTCATTCTAATAATAATAATAATACTTGTAATATTATTTACATACGTTTTTCGTGATATACAGTACCCGAGAAGCAAGAGCAAAAATAAGAAAATTGAATCAAATGCCTTAAAAATTCCCTCTCCTTGACCCTAATCGGTTGTAAAAGGCCTGTCGTGAACATTACGCAAATTTTCAAAAGTAGTAGGCCTGCTGTCATAACCATAAATACTGGATTTGCTACATCCAATAAACAATTATATGGAGATAAATCTGGTGATATTGCGGGCTTGAGTGTACTGTATTTAATATTACAGTATTTCAAAAAAATATTTTTGTTAGTGATGCATAAATAATAAGCACTCAACTTATGAAAAACCGGTTTCGGTGAAAAAAACTGAAATTTCAATATGATGTAGCCCATGCCATCCTAAACAAAAGTTTCCATAGCGCCAACTCTCTCAATGCCGGCGTTTGGATTCTACAAGGGGTCAAAGTCTGATCAAAATTTCATTTTCATAATATCGATCTGAATTTTAATAATGGAATAATCAATATGTGCATAAAAAAGTGCAAATGACAGAAGTTTCTAGAATCAAAACTGGGGGATGTACAGAGGGTTAAATTTTGTTTTTGGTCATTTTTATAGAACTTTTTTCGAGAAAATATTCGTTTTCCTGCAGATCCACATGCAATTGATGTTACTTACAGTACATAAGAGGGCGATCATATTTTGCATTTGAACCAACCATCCAACAATTTGGAAGATACTGGGC
>CAJUYG010005138.1:0-14593 GCA_910591675.1 Galerucella calmariensis | reverse complement strand
ATAGTATCAACTTTCATGAGTGATGGTTGGAAACAACAATCACGGGTGAATTATAACTGCTCCTATCCGTCACACCTTTGTGTTTGCAACGACAAATAGCGAAGGAATACGCGTGTCGAAAGTACTGTTTTGGGTGTTCTCGAGACTTTAGTATGGTAGATCGTATTTCTTCATGTACCCACGATAGCCCTCCTGAGAGTGCATGGAGTGAAATCTTTTGTAAACCCTACCCCAAAACTAACTTCATCACCCTGTTCTTTCAGTTAAAACGAACGTTGCTTACTTCTCTATGATCTCGCGACAAGTAGAGGATGTTCGACCATCGATGTGGAGGCTCCGGAATTTTATATTCACCTAGAGGGTTTTTGTAGTATTTATTAGTTTGTAGGTAATTTTAAGTAACTTGGGTAATCTTGTTCAGGATGTTGTGTACATAGTTATATAGCATAGTCACGTGGTGGCTGTAGGAATTATGGTGATCAGATGATTGACATTTGATGGGTGTGACATTTGAAAGGGTTGGCTTCCGGTGGTAGAGAAGGAAGTGGCACTTTTGATGAAGTCACGTTGAAGGTGAGATGGCGAGATAGAAAATCTCAAAAATTTTATGGTATGTGCTAACCATCCGATGTTTCGGGCTTTAATTTTTATTTCGCTGATTTGGTGGAGTGCTGGGATTTAAAGAATTTTTTTGGACCAGAGGAATTACTGGAATTTTGTGGTGAACCACACTCTACCCACGCTGTGGATTTTGTGGATTTTAATCATTTTGGACGTTATGGATTTCATCTCTAGGGCGGAGATAATGATGTTGGAGAAACCTCCGTATCTGTATTAGACGCTGTTCTTTTTTTGTCGAAACCCTTCGCGAAAGAAGGGTTCGAGTATTGGGCCAAGTAACACCCCAAGTACTGCCTATGTTAGTTCGAGTATTGGGCCAAGTAACACCCCAAGTACTGCCTATGTTAGTTTGAGTATTGGGCCAAGTTACCAACTCAACTGTTCTCGAGAGTGATTGTTCGGAAGTTGGATAAGTATTGGGTACAGGATTTGGAAGAGTTTGGTATGGGACTGATCAGGAACAAGGAACAACAGTTATATTGAGGTCACACCGTAATGAACAGGATGGACCCAGGAGTATCATTTCAATACTGTGGTTTTTTTTCATATTTTATGTAGATTTAAGTAGATTCTTAAGTATTGCACAATAGGGTAATATACTGTTACCTTAATCGGTAAGTCGCCTTGGTACCAAGCCGTCAAACGATTAACGGCCATATTTATCACGCATATATGAGTATTTTTATTTTTATTCGGTTAGTAAGCACACACACATAACTTTTTGGATTGGACGTAGCCCATTTAATCCTTCACACTACTTATGATTAATATATAGTAATCATATAATTTTTGTCAATTCGGCATGGGATGGCCAACATTCATTTAAATTTCGCTTTCAGTATTGTAAGTTTCTTACAGGTATTTTAGAATCGGCATAGTCCATTCACCTAATTTTGATTTGAGTATTGTAATATTATTACATAATATATTTTGGAATTGGCATAGACCATTCACTTAACTTTGATTTCAGACTGTAAATTTCTTACAGATATTTTTGGATTGGCATAGAGTCCATTCATCTAACTTTGACTTGCATATTGTAATATTATTACGTACATTTTGGAATTGGAATAATCCATTCTCTTAACTTAACATTTTGATATAGATACTATCTATTCAATTATTTTTTTTTTGGTATAATTACCTTTTGTACTTTTCATATAAACTATTATATATATATTTTTTTGGGGATAACCCTTGTACCTTTTTATAGTCACGAATATATATAGATATATAAATATTGTGGTAAGTTTGGGAAATTGTTTTCTTTATTCCTATCACTTTGCTAGGTTTGGGATAGGACTAGTATCATAATTGAGTTGAGACCTAGCTGGCGCCCATATTAGAAGATTCCGGAATTGTGAAGTTTGACTCACTCCCTCTCGCTGACTCAGTTAGTTGAAGGCCTGAAAGGTTGTCACCGGAGCAACTGGACTTACCTGTAACCCAGTGGTCGGTTTTCGTAACGATCAATTTGGGTGGTTACAATGTTACAAGTGTATAAGACTATAAATCTTACTATTCTATACAAAAATTAAGATTGATGAGATTGAATATAATTTGTATGTCAAAGGTGAACTGAATGAATTTGGATTGAGAAACTGTGTAAATCGATAATTTGAAATAAAATTAACAAATAAAAAAAAACTAGTTGGTCAATTCACTAGAATAGAAATTGATCAAGTTTAATTCTCATTACCAGAACCAAGCTTCCATAAAATATGCCTTCTCTTCATTTAACAAAGAGCAAGCACCAAAGGAAGTGAAAAAAACTGAGTTTTATTACAAAAGAGAATGGAAACTGGATGATTATTTTTTGATTAATTAGTTAGCAAAAAAAAACACAGCTAGTATCCATCGTGAATTTTATCCTCTAGATCTGATTTAACTAATCAACTTTTATATCTTGAGGATATAAAAGTACCAATGCCTTAGGGCAACTGTAAATTTGAATTCACCGATTTATTTCTCGTATAAATTCCCAAAGAAAATTTTAATCAGCGATATTCTTCATTAAACAAAAATATCTCGCTACCAAAAATATAACAAAAACCTGTATTTCTAAATAAAATACTGTTGTGAGACTGAATGTATCACACATCACACGATAATTATCACCTTTTTTTTAAGGCAGAAATAGCGGTATAATTATTATAGCACAGTTCCTGGGAAAAACAGTTCCTGGGATTAACAGTTCCTGAAGTTAACAGTTCCTGAGATACAAGTTCCTTGGTGACAAACAAGTCCCTTGAAAAATTTCCTAAGGCTACAGTTCCTTGAAGACATATAGTTTCCTGCATAAAGTTTCCTGGGATACAATTTCCCGAAGCTACAGTTTCCTGGAATGAAATTTCATAAGGCTACAGCTCCTTGGAGTACATCAGGCCTTTGGATGACGGAGGTTCACGAAGAGATTTTTTAAAGTTTAAATATGTAAAGTATAAAGTTGGGCTTCATCTTCATAAACATATGTATTAGTGCTAAGTATTTTTTTTGTTGTATTTGCTACTAACTTTTTTTTTAAATTTTGTAATTTCAAGACTATAATTATATACATTTTTCTTACACTGTTAGTTTTATTTACTATGCAGAAACTTTAAGTTTTTTTTAAACAGATTAAAAGTTAGCTGACCATTAAATTCGATTTTCTTTCTAATTTTCTTTTAGGAAAGAAAATTAGTGGCGCCCTAAAATTACTTTTTCTATTTCTTTACTAGTTTTGCTTAAGTGAATTATTTTCTTTATATTAATAAGGTAACAAGGTCCTGCGAACTGGATAAGGTAATTTCCAAATTTATTGGTTAGTTAGGCAAGAACCTGCATTATTCACTTCAAATTTTTTTCATTATTCAACATCATTTTTTTTAACGTCAATCAACAACATTTTGGTTTCATTGGCCACACATTCGACCGAAAAGTATGTGTCCCACAAAAACTATGTTTTCTTTGTACCAAAAAAAAACGGGCTCAAAAGAACTGTATCCTTTGATTCCAACAAAACAAACTCAATATAATTGTAATATTATGACATAGAAATTAGCATACCTTGATACTCAATATGTTCTGCTTCTCTAGATAATAATCTCCATTTTCTTCAGACAATTGCTTCTCGTTAAAAGTTGGAGGTTCGAGAGAGAACCCAAAAATTATTTTTATTCTCAAAAACTAACGCTTGGAATTATTTGACCGAAACTTATATACCTGTCTCTCTTTTATTAATATGTTATCATAAATTTTTCTCACTTCTAAGAAAATCAATAATTAATATACCTGTTGAATGTATTGTTAATTAAGCTAGAGGTGGGAACTAAATTTAAAAATTATAATTATAAATAACGTGAATCTTTATTCATATAAAAAAAACAGAGAAATGCCAATTAATCTTATAACGTGTTACGGACACAAAATGACCGTAACACTAGGTTAATATCATTTACACTATATCGATTTATTCTTCTTCTTGTTGTAAATGGAACACTAACAATAGGCATGACGAAAGTATCAAAAAATCGTCGATATAATGGTTTTGGGGGAAAGTTCATATCAAAAAAATTCAAAACACTGCTTTAGTTTTATTTAAGAAATTCAGATTATTAACATTTCCAATAAAATAAAACATAAAAATACTGCAATCGGCCATTTTGACTGAAACACCAATCACAGCGCATGACGTCACGCTTAGGTAAACACCGCTGTCAGTCAATACTCAATACACTCATTTTCTGTGTTTTGTTGTTGTGAATACTACTGATTACGCATTTGGATTGATCATTTATTATTTTACGTGTGATTTATCGTCTCCACTCCACTATAACAATGAATCCAAGCTTTGTTAAGGCGAATAGCTCAAATTTGCCCAGGATTGATATAATGATGTAGGGCGATTTCCTCGCAACAAATCAAGAATTTTGCTCGTCTGAGTTTAGAAACGTGAAAACTTCCTTGTAAGTGAATCTTGTATTTATCTTCACCCTAGATACAACCAACTTAAATATAATCAAACTAGTTTTAAGCTTATGCGACTTTATTTAACTTTCATAGGTTAGCATATAAATTTATGGGGCATACATCCTGGTTTCATACGTACTTGTGATACTGACCCCATCACATGATACTGCATATAATTTTCCATATCATCTGGCAAATGCAAAAAGAAAGGTAAACCATTGAAATTGATAATAAGAATTATAGACAAGACCAAAACAAACATAACCTCAATAAATTGGATATTTAATAGCCTTAATATTTCAACTATTTCACGTCAAACAAACGTTTCAAGTTTGAGAAATATAAATATAATAGGATAACATACTCACAAGTGGTCTTCACAGAAATAAAGTGGCTAATTCGTGACTACGTCGTTCGGGTTTCGCCTTGCGAGCTTCAACCACTTATCTCTTATCTATCATTTTCTTGTTTGGAACATTTACAAACACTTTGCTGGGTGTTCTTATTGATGTGTTTTTACACTGCGGTACTGCACACCACTTATAAACTTTGGAATTCATTTTTATGACACGAATTTATTTAATGTTTTGTTTACTTCCTTCGCTACGCATAGACACAATGACATGTTTACCTAGGCGTGACGTCAGAGCCGACGCCATGACACCTGCGAGCTGTTTTCGCGAACTATTTAAAGAATATCAGTAAAATGGCTTCAAACTTCGTTAAACTTAAGTTTATTACCGAAATAAATGTTTCTTCGTGAATAGTGAATGTGTACCCTCATGACGGAAGAGTATTTCAAAATCTATCGTCACGCCTATTGCAGAGGTCATAAGTTGTGTGCCAATCTCATTCATAGAATAATTCTAACTTTCAATATTTATTATTCTGTATCAAGTGATATCTGTCAAATGTCACGAATAGATTTGTACTTCCGGTCACCGGTTTTGTTAATATAGTACATGTGTTACATTGTTAATGGTGTAACTGCATATCATAAGAATTTTCAATAATTTGCTTAACGGATATTTTAATCTACATCCATTATGTTTTTATCAATTTTGATAATGATCATGATTATAATGACCAGATCATCATTAATTTTAGTGGCTGAAATGAGTCTATTTTAACAATTTTCCTTCTAAAGTTCGACGTAGTCGAATTCCACTTCTTCTTTTCCAATTCCTTGAAAAATGTCCATTTGGACAATTTAAATTCAAATTTAAATTTATCTGTAGTCCTTGTGGATAATGCCCGTTTTTCAAAATTACTTTGTCTCTAATTTTTCAATCTCTATTTTTTTTCTTTCCTTACCACATTAAGGGCCGGTTTTACAAGAGATATTTATACTAGGTATAGTTATTCTGGGGATAAATTTATACCAGAAGTTATACCTAGTTTAAAACTAGTTGGTGTTACGATGCTTTTTTTCACCGGTATAGAAATTCTTGGAGTAAGAATTGCTAAACCGGTGAAAAAAAGCATCGTAAAACCAACTAGTTTTTTCTTTTTTTGATTTCCTGGGAAATTAAACAACAATATTTTTAAATTCTTTATTCCAACGTTTCGGTAGCGCTCCAGCTACCGTTGTCAAGAAAAAATAAGTAGAAATTAATTTTTATCCCTAACTGACACAACAGAAAAAATTTGACAACTAGGCAATCAAAAAATTATTTTGAAGTTTAAGACTGCAAAATTTTTGTTATTAAATTTTTATTAAGGTCCATTCATAGTAGATCATATCTGTGGCAAAATGTGAAATGAAATATTTCATTTTATGACATTCCAACGATATGATAGTCTACTAGAAATGGAATCCAGTGAAGTGCACGTTCCAGGAACGGTTTTTATTGGGATAGCGCGTTTTTTTCGCTTATATTGGAAATGTTGTTAATAAAAAAAACTATCAAGAAACGCGTTTTATTAACAACATTTCCAATATTAGCGAATAATATACCACAAGGAACATACAGAAGATACCAACTAGTTTCATTCTAGGCATAAATTCTGGTATAACTTTATTCCCAGAACAACTATACCTAGTATAAATATCTCTTGTAAAACCGGCCCTAAGCAGTATTTTACAAATTAATTCAATATTACGTATTGCAGTACCTACCATATGGGTAATTTTTGATTTTATTTACACAACCCTGCGTTCTTCAAATTGTATAATGTTCCATGAACGTAACTAACTTTGGTTTTTATTATCTATTAATATAGTTTGTATTATCAATTTTTTAATTGAAAATTACTTTCATGTCTTTTTGTATTTCAACAATTTCTTGAATGTAATTTTTTAGTAATCGTACCATCTCAAGTTGTATTCTCAATTACAGTATCCGCCAAAATAAACAGTACCGAAAATAAAAATAAAAATTAATTTTTAATTTCTGTAATGTAAGTATTCAAAATGTTCACCATTTCGACGCAAACAAGCTTCATATCGATTTTGTAAGTCAATAAACATATTTATAAAATGTGGTTGATATAACTGCCGAAAAATATTTTGTATTCTTTCCCGTAGTTCGGCAATATTCGCCGGCGGATTTTCCGAGTGAAATATTTTGTCCTTCATTATGCCCCAAATGTATGCGTCAGATCAGGTGAATGAGAAAGATATTCGAAGTCTGTTCCCCGAGAAATTATTCTATTATCGAAATGCTGACGGAGTAAGTCTAAGGTGCGCACAGCTGTATGGCTCGTTACACCATCTTGTTGGAACCATTGTGTGCGAAACTGTAGATTTCGTGCACGGCAAAAGTTATTTAGATCTCTCACAAAAGGTATAATAATTCTCTCTCTATAACGCTCTTGGTTGACAGTAAGTGGATTCTGATTATCATTACGACCTTTTCCGTATGAACAAAAATAATGCTCAGTCAAAAAAACTTTTTCTTCCGTTGTTAGAACCATTCTTAAATCAAATTTAATCCATATTACATAAACAACTCCACAGCACTCTCTGTTTCGGTACTGTTTATTTTGGCGGATACCGTATATGACCATCCGTGTTTATGTTACAAAATATTAAAAATAAAAAAAATCATATCTATACTTAGTTCTTTTTAAAGTTTTAAATTGATTTTCATAAGATCTTTTTATATATTAAGTGTACCATTTCTTCTTATTGTAGCCTGATGATGATAATTAATGTACCGAAACTAGTAGCAGCCTAATTGTCCTTTGGTGGACTATAATAAAATATGGTTTGGACTTTGAGTTTTGATTGAACCATTTGTTTGGATTTCGTGAAGCCACATTTGAGATATGGATGAGCTCTGTAGCATTTTTCCTAGAGCTGTAACAACAGAAATATATCATACACCAAGATGGTGGAGACTATTATCATTGACCAAGCACCAAAATTATTCCACGAGAGGCTGCACCCCGAGCAAAATAAGGCGCGAGGCTTATAAATGTCTTCACCAATACAATATTTTCCACTACCAGCCAAATTTGAAACAAAAATTGATAATCATCCACAAACGCACCACGAGAAGCGTTTACCCCGTCGTCTGAATGACAAATACACAAGTTCTCGATATATTATGACCACAGCGTACACCATCTAACAAGAGGCGAAAGAAAGTAGTTTTCGTGATCGCAAATTCGTATGCACATGTGTGAATTGATAAGTTTATCTGTTAATGTCAAGTCGTCACTTCCGTTCATTCCCTCTAGTTCACCGTGTATTATTTTAAGGTTAGCTTGAAAATAAGCTACTTCTCATTTGATTAGACACATGAGATCAATAATAAAAGGTGTTCTCATGTGAGTAGTTAAAAAAATAAAGAATATTCTATAGTCCCAATTGGGAGGGATGTTCATCAACACTACTATTTTTCTTAGTCTAGGTATGGTTTTACTTCGAATCAATACTCGTGTTACTTTTCTCAGTGTATCAGGTAGTTTATGTTTCGATGCCTTGACGTATTTCCGTTCAATATCATGTCCGACTTCCGACTTCAAAGGAACCGACAAATCTTTCGTCTCTTGTTAGATGGTGTACTCTGCGTTATGAACGTACTTGTTATGTCATCAGCCATTTTTGGTGAAGCGCAAATTTTGAACTAATGACAATCACCTGGGTATACAAAATTATGTTGCACAAATTTTTGTTGAGCTACTATCCCTGAAATCTCGAAATATTTGAATTTGTCCCTTATTGACCTAGATTAATGATATGATTTGAAGTTCCGACCGATTGCAGTTAGCCCAAATACCAGAAAACTTGTTGCGGCTGTACAGCGTGTTGCGTGTTCCAGAGTTCAGGGTGTATTTTATTCTGGTAAATGGGTGATTTTGGCGATTTTCCAATTTTATGATTAAAAAATCAAATAATACAAAATTCATACACATCAAATAACTAAATACACCAAAATGCATGAAAAAGATGAACTATAAAGTAGTGAAAAAGTCTCAAAGTAGACTAGTGAATAATAAATAAAATTACTTACCTATTGTTCAGTTTCCCACAACAAAATTTATGTCTTCTGCCAATTACCAATTATTGAATTAAATCTTAATGTTTCGAAGATTATTTTACGGAATATCATGCTCGGAGTGAGTCAATATCATAGAAATAAATCCAATTCACTTAAATATAACAAAGTTGTTTTCAGTTTTGTGCATTTTCTATCGCTTGAATTGAAATCCAAACAACCTCGCTGTTTTCCACTGGTGAAGTGTTAATGCAATTGTGTCAAGGAAGAATAGATCCGGAACCTCTTCCTTTAAAAGGAAACAAAATAAAGACATTCTCCATTTCCAGAAAATCGAAAAGAATGTTGAAAGAAATGAGGGGCTTTGCATTTGTTTGATTTGCAAAGTATTCGATTTGTTTTTGATTTTCACACAATATGAGGAAGCAATGAATCACTGAGAGTAGAAAAAGTTAAAAATCGACTCTGCGAAATTGGAGAACAAAGTCTTGATATACAAATATACAAAAAGTATAAATGGCAATAAGTGATATTGACTATGAAGGGTGCGGCTGATTAACCCCTTGAATGGAAAAATCGAAAATAACAAAACAACTTCAGGCTATACCGAAAAGGAGAAATGACATCCCACAGAGTCAGTTTGGTGCTAGATAACTAATAACGGAAGCAATTAGCAGAAACTCCAAAAAATTTCACTTTCTGATAAATGCGTCTATCTCTATACTGAAATATTTGAAATGAATAATGTGTCTCCCTCTTACACATATGTCATTTGGAACTTATCATTGGACGTTACTTATACCTCAGCATGTATAATTATTTAATTTTGAATTGTTTCTTTCAAGTGGATATTATCTTCCGTATGTTTCTTCTGGTCTATTCATTATTCTTTTTGTTATTTTGCTTGGATAATTGAACCACAATATTTTTATTCCAGCCTTCCGGTAGGCTGTAACGCTACCGTTATCAGGAATAATTAAGTATTATGGAAGAATATTTTTTTGGACCCTATCTCACACTACGAAAACATTTGACAACGACAATCAATGATATTCTGAAGCAAAAGGCTACAAAAAAATTGTCAAATTTTCCGAAGTCTATTTACAGGTAGATCATATTATTATCGTTAGTAAAAAGATGTGAAATGGAACATTTCATTCTTTGACTTCCTAGCAATATCACAGTCTACTGGAAATGGGATCCAGTGAAGTGCACGCTTGAACCCAGACAACACAGGATATCTTTAGGACGTCCATATCAGTCCCAACTTCCCAGACCTAATTCTTACGTACTAGGGACGTTCTAATTTGTAGGTATTGGCGACGATTAGAATCAAAATATCGAAAATACCTCATCATTAGAAATAGCAATTATTCACAATTTGAAGGTATATAATATCCAAAAACCAAAGAATATGTAATATTTATATTCTAATTTATCTGAGGATGGCAGAGGGTCTGAAAAAGACGTACCTGGGACTTCGGATGTATGATAACGGACATTCTGTGAACGTTTCACTACGTAGCAGCACATTCGCTATCCACTCTCGGTGATCTAATATATGCGTAAATCGCCATTTGGGTTGTTTGTATGTATAGTTTTTGACGGTGCACGCGAATTCCCGTCAGGTTCCTCAATGACCAATATAATACACTTAAGTTCCCGTCCGACACTTGCAGGTATCTCAATCCCGCACTCGAATTGCCGTCCAGTTGATTTAATCTGTTCTGTTATCGGGACTGCCCTTATAGTTTACCCTGGCAGGGTTAGGTGAGGTGTCCTATTGCCGTTTGCGCGGGCATTTTAAGGGTTGCTTAAAGCATAAGGTTTCCTTAGGTAATTACTTGCACGGCAGTTCAAGTTCCACTTGAAGTAGCTAAAGTATTACTCAAAGTGAGCCGTCGATATTGGAGGCTTAACAGGTCCTCAAATTTTTAGAGTTGTTATTCATAACCACACTTTTGAATACGCTTCGCACGTTCACAGATTATATAATGTCACATTACAGGCTGATCATTGATATGTTTTTTAAAGAAATCTTTTTGAAAGATGATTGAGACGTTCTTGAAATACTGGATTTTGGGTTTCCTAGACAATTTCGTACAGGAAGACATTATTTTGAGAAAGATTTTTAAAAAAAATTCGGTTTTACAAGAAGACAGTAGTTCTTGAAGTTCTTGCCCTAATCGAGCATCGTTTAGAGTATCCTACTGATCCGATGCCGAAAAATTTGATGATCGAACGCGTTTTTTCAGTATTCATCATGTGCTGCGATAATTTGATAAAAAAATGGTTAAGGGCTTAGAAATAAAGGAATTTTTGCTGCCGAGTGCAAATCGTAACAAACATTTACTACATTTAGGTACGTCACAGATTTACGTGACATTTACTTTTTTATAGGTTAGTATTGGGTCGGGGGGGCAGGTGCACTAGTACCAATTTCATTTAAAATAACACGAAAAGTACTGAGCAATGCAACGTTGCCGGTATGTTCCACCACTTTGCTGAGGATGGGTCGGTGCGAATAATTACATTTTATTCATACCTTAATCTCCAAGCATTACTTAATTTAAGTGAAGCTTAAGAAAAGTCCGCGCAAATGGCCATTAGTATTCCTGAAATAAATGTACAAATACCTTAACCATTGAATTTATTTTATATTTCCTTAATCTCCTTAATTTTGTGTTTATCTTGTTGCGCGCAATTCGACTCCTAATTTTGGTGTTCTTACTCGTATTCAGGTAGAAAATGACCGCTGCGCGCAACTCATCCCTGCCCAAATAAACACCTTTTAAACAGGTCAGGTGCAGGTCAGTTTTCACCCTGACGGGAACTCGAGTGACAGCTTAACGTACCCTAATTATGACGCAGGTAGAGTGGTTATCCTGACGGGAATTGGAGTGCGTCCGTTTTTGTGTATAATATAATTTATGACATGATTTTGTGTTGAGATCAACAAGTTTTGTGATATTGTGCAAAAATATCTTAAATGTGTTTTCTGAACCCACGTAAATAGAATATGTTAATACAATTCTATCCTATTTATCATAATGGCCTATTACATGCGTGCCAAGAGACTCACAATTGCCGATTTTATTATATCGGCAGATTCGGAATTCTCTACTGAAGACATCGATGTTGTTTTGTTTTCAAAGGACGAAAATCAAATAAATGATAAATACCGTTCCATCTCTGGTTCTCATTCCTAGTGGACTGTAAAATTGTTGAAATTTCATACAATGAAATATTTTAGTTTACATTCCATCAAGGATGTGATCTACTGTGAATTGATCTTAAAAAATTTGACAACAAAAATGTATTGCAGTCCTAAACTTCAAAATATTATCGACTGTCTAGTTGTCAAATTTTTTTGTAGTATTAGATTGTGACGAAGAAAAATTTCAAAATTATTCCCGATCACAAAACTATTGTGGTGAGAAATAACAAACAGAAAAGGTTGATATTATTATCTCTCCCTACATTGGTATTGTTCTGAATTTCATTTCCTTTCCCCAACGCGAATCTTCTGATTGAGTGTGCTCAAGTATTTTGCTTTGCTCTCATTATTATCTGTAGTTTCATTAATACTCACATGTGGAGGATTTTCAATTTTCCATAATTAAATTATTCAAGCCTATGTTCAATCACATCTTGTCCATTCGCAAATAGTATTATATCGTCTGCAAACGAAGTGCACTTTACTTGATTATGATTTGTTGTTTTGGTAGTGGATATAAACATGTTATAAGTTCAAAGGCATTTCCTAAGTATGAATATGCTGCAGCTTCTCCTAAAAGGTCTGTTAGTTATGTGAGATGTTAATGATGATAATTGGTGAATATTCTTTTCTAGAATTGTCTTATTAAAAAAATTATTTGATATTATTCATTCATTTGCACCATCCTCTTCAATTCGTTCAATTCCAATATTTTTTTTCATCTTTATTTATTATTATTTTATTTTATTATTTTGAAATATTGAAAGGATGTTTTTCTGTATCTAAATGAATTGGGATATAGTGGTACAGCAGCGGAAATAATCGTAAACCTGTGGAAATATATTCGACCAAAAAAAATTAAGTTCCGCTCTTTATATTAAAACCATAAATTCAGTTACTCCACTCACGATTCAACATTGGTATCAGCCGGCTATGGGCAATATATCCGTCAAAAAGCCGCCGAAAGAAGGTCGTGGGAGAAGAAGTCGATTACTTATGAATGCTTATCTTTCTTCCCGGAATGTATATGCGACGTATGGCGAAAAACCGGAAGTCGTAATATTATGGATGAAATCTCACATAAAACAGTGAGTCGCGGTAATATATGCCTAAAATCAGTAATATACAAGGGAAACATCTTTAAAAGGCATATGTGCATCCGATCTCATTTATTTTAGATTCCAAATATGTACACCAGACAACATGGAATTTATAAGATATTTTTGAACTTAATTTTAAATAGTTGTGCTTGTAATGAAGTGAAATCATTTCATTGTATTATAGTGTCCCTCGTATAATGAAAGTAAATGTACTTAGGTTATTAATTAGATATTGAAGTCAGCTTTTACTAAACTACTACTTAGACTTCCATATTATGGATGATAAGTATATTGATTTACATTCATAATTAGAATGTAGAATTATATCATAGGTTTTTTTTTTTTTTCATTCTGTTATTTAACGTCGGTCTATTTCTGCGACTGAGGCTAATCACCGACGCCGGGAGCACTCTACCCCTAACCGGGATTTTGGCGAACCCACTAGTGTTCCAACCAGTGGTAGCGTTCTTTAACGAGCCCAACATCCATGGACTCGGGACCTCGGTTTTACGTCTCCTCCGAAAGACGGCATATCTACATTATACCTCGTGCTCATTGGTATAATGCCTGCGAGCTGTGATATGCTAGTCCGCTGCAGGCTGTACGGGCCCTATACGATGGTTTTCCCTGGCATGGTCGTCACCCATTCAAGTACTAACCATGTCCGACCTTGCTTGACTGTAATTATCGCATCAAACGCGTTCCACTACAGTGCTGGGTCGTCGCCCTATATCATAGGTTGAACTTTTTTTGCTCTCCTTCGAATGAACTTATAAAGTCAATTTTGGGATGAGATATCGAATGCACGAACTCGCAGGTTGACACAGCTCACCGTTACGGAATCGATATACCATTCCAGGTTACCTTACAGGACGTCTATTCCTAAACAATGAGCGGCATAGAATTATGGCGAATGATCACATGAGGCGTTATATTCTTGGCCCGTGATCCGATGTTATTGATCTCATGAAAATCATACGCTCCGGATCGCATGGTTTTTTATTGGAAACTTGTTCACATTCTGTCATAGAGAAATAAGTATATAATTACTATTTCTTTATGCATTCCGTAATTATTCTGTCAGTTCTCTGTTTATTTGAATTCATGTGCATAAAGTTGAAAAAAAATTCTTTGTAGTGAGTTTTATACTCTGTGTATTGGTTATAACACAGTTCAGTCATGGGTTAATCAGAGTTTCTGTGGTATGCATGCTGAAAAATCAAGCAAAGTCAATATAAAACAGCGAGTCAAAGAACAGCATG
>CAJUYG010005137.1:0-12447 GCA_910591675.1 Galerucella calmariensis | reverse complement strand
AAATTAGTGGTGAAAGAAGTATGGGAGATTGTTTGGAAAGTATCTTGTAGCTCTTTATTCTTATGATTGCTCTTTCCACGTGTATTCGTGCTTTTGCAATATTTTTTGTCAAAATTTCTTCTTCTTCTTCTTCAGTTAATTTATCACGCTTCATTAAATAAGGTGGGGAAATGGATTTTATTTTTAGTCTATCAGCACTATCTTGAATAAGAAATATTCGGTCAGCCATTATTGAGTACACAAATCAAACTTCTCGAACAATTCGGTGTCAGATATAGCTCCTTCAAATCCCTCACTGCTATATATAATAGCTCCAGTAACACTTATTCCTACCAAACATTTTATTGTATTCGTATGTTTATAACTTGAATAAGTATTCCCTTGTTGCCTGAAGTTTTTGGGCATTTGCATTTGCACCTCTGCAGCATCAAGAACAACAGTTATTCTTTCTTTGAATTTTTTAAAGCAGAATGGAATGTCCTTAATCTTTCTAGCACCAGCAAACAACTCAGCCTGCATCCCATCAATTTGGTAATAAATAAATTGTATCCATGTATAGAATATCACAGACACAAATGTTTAACTTATTCCAAAAAAGTAACTAGGTTCATCTAAAGTGAACCCTCTGCGTAATCTCACTAAAACTAAACATAGCTTGTCTCTATGTGAAAGTTTGAATTTATGAATAACCTTTTTCTTGGTCCGTGGTTTCTTAATATATTTTTGGAAATTAAACTGTAAGGCATCCATAACACTTAAATCGAGGAAGTAAAAGAATACATTGAAATGTGCAATAGAAAGACCTGTAAAATATTTAAAATATTTTGGATCCGCGAAATGGTGTTGTAATGAAGTATTTTTGATTTTTCTGTGTAGCAATTTTTGGTTTTCAATCTAAATGCTGTTCTGTTCATTTGTGGTTGTTCTACTGGTGATACTAACTGATATATATATATATATATATATATAGAGGTAAGGATTGTGGGGATGTGGCAATAAAATATCTCAGTGTACTCTTTCTAATATATTTTCCGAGCTTTCGAATAATTTTTATTCATTTTCAAGGAAAATAATTATGCGAGATTATGAAGAATTTTGTGTTTGTAAAAATTTTTTAATAAAAGACATTTAGGTATAAATTAAACTCAAAAAACATTGTTTTTTGAGTTTAATTTATACCTAAATGTCTTTTATTAAAAAATTTTTACAAACACAAAATTCTTCATAATCTCGCATAATTATTTTCCTTGAAAATGAATAAAAATTATTCGAAAGCTCGGAAAATATATTAGAAAGAGTACACTGAGATATTTTATTGCCACATCCCCACAATCCTTACCTCTATTCATAAGTTGGCAAATAATTCCTTCACAAGTATATATATATATATATATATGTATGTAAATCGTAAAGTATGGGGACATTTTTGTAGACCAATTGATCAGTTTGGGGACAACTGTTGACTTTGGGGTCCGTCCTCAAATTTTTATCTTGGGAATTGGTTAGTTTGAGGACGTGTCCCCAAACTTTTTCAAGAGGAGGAAGAATGGTTAGTTTGAGGACATTTGAAAAAAATAGTTTGTTTTTATCTTTTTGAAATACTTTTTAAATTCCCCATAGTTTCTATGAGCAAAAAAAGTTAGGAAGGTATGGAATTGACTCATTTTATGAATCGCAGTAGGTACTTAAAACCTGTTTCGAGTGCAAAGAGAGATTATGTTTTATTATGACATATTTTTTTCCGTACGCATTTGTGCTCATTTTAATCAATTGAACTGTGACATACTTCTCTCCTTATGTAATGGGTTATTCGAGATATAAACTCTCAATATTGGTAAAAAGAATTGAAAATGGAACATGTCGATTAAATAAATTTCATCTGATTCGAGTAAATTTTTATAAATTTTAGTAGGTATAACCTTCAAAGGAGGGGAAAAGTGGAGTGGAGGACGAAAGTTGTTAAAATCTCGGTTTTCGATGTTCAAGCACGAATTTTGGCTAAAAGAGAGTTCATATAAAAAAGTATAGCGTAAAATTTGTAGAAAATTGAAAAATCTTCAACTTGAATTAAAATGCTGCTAATTTAAATGAGCTATTAAATTCCGATTGGGCTAATTTTTCCGTTTTCGTTCAGGGTGCAGGGACTTGGTCGGTACCTGTCTTCGAATGTCTGCCACTTCCAATAGCCTGGTTGAGAGTTCCTCGTCTACTTCTTTAGTGAAAGAATCTTTCATAATGGTTCCGAACCTATGAAATCTCGTTTAGAGCCTTCTTCAACCTGGTCCGCAAATTCATTACATGTAATCCCCTCACTTCTGCCTCCTCCACCAGACTATCGTACCATAGGTGATAGTTGGTGTTGGTATTATAATTGGCTTTCTTATTAACTTTGGTAGTTGATATTATTGATAAAATGAGTGGACACGTGCTTCCAATATTACACTAGAGCATATGCGAGACGACCTAGCAAAAGCAAGGTTGCCACGCTGCAAACAAAATATGAAAAATGGCGAAAAAGAAAATAAAAACAATCAATGTAAGAGAAAAGTTCTAACATAGCCCCTGGGATTTGTAGAGAGCTTCAAATAGTTTCAAGTTGTCATTCGAGTGGCAATGGATAAAGATGTCTGGTTGATCTAGTCATTACACCGTTATGCGTTTTTACTTCTGCTACGCGCACAATATTGTCTTTACCAAAATAAAGTTTAATTATTCTTCCAATCTTCCAAAGTCAATGGATGCCCTTGTGGCAAAAGAATAGGTTGTCGTTTATCTATTGGTAAATCAGAATATTCTAATCTTCCTCCTACACGAATTAATTGACTATCATCAATAAAAGGAATAAAATGAAAAAGTTTGGATTTTTTATCAATATATTTGCTATTTATCAATTGATGATATTCATTGCTTCATCTTCCAACAAATTCTGTAATTATATTGAAGATATTAAGTTTTAAGCACAACGTGATATTACTTTTTCATTTTTGGTACATCTGAATTTTTTAAACAAGAATTTGGCCAAAACAAGGTGAGCCAAGATGAAGACTCAGTAGTATATAGAAATGATGGGCCATTCCACCAAATATTACATAAACAAAGTTTTTTAGAAGTTATGCCTCTTGAGCTAAGTCTGCAGGATTTTTAATGAATTTGACATAATTCCAATTATCAACATTCGTTGGTGTTTGAAGTTTTGATATTCTATTGGCGACAAAAGTTTCTAACAAATTTGGTTCGGTTTTTAACCAATAAAGAACGACTTGAGAATCCGACCAATAAATCACTAATAGGGCGGCACATAGTTCTAATCGTGGATTCACAATCAACTTAAAAAGCACGAAGAAAAATAGAATGCTATTCTGGAAATTTGTACTGTTGCACAAAATAGTAAAACGTGATATATTCTATTCTTTCATGGTGTTTATTATTTTGAAATGTTGGTGAAATTCTTCTACTTTTTATCCAACACTATTTTATCAGGGAGATAATTTTTAAACGAATCAGCGGAATTGATTTTGCAGCATATATCGTTGGAAGGGACTTTTTTGGTTTAACTACTGATAGGCTAAAAACCTTAGACCATTTCTGAGTCAAAAATAGTAATTTAGTTTCTGCATGTAATGCGATAGGGCCGTTATAGGTAATTCAAGCAATGCTCACGGTTTCATATGAAATGTTTGCAGAAAGTTAATAACATTCCAAGTTGGCGCTACTTTGCAGCTCATGCAATACTACGGTTTTTGTTATATTTATCAGGTAGACCAGAAAAACTTTTCAAAACGCAGATTTATTTGGCATAACTGTTTGGTAATTACTATTTTCCATATTTTCCTAGACGACGTTTCAGAGTAAAAGTGTTGGATATAGTATATTACGTAACTAGTGCGGAAAGTGACATTTTTCACACGAGTGGGAAACTCCTACGAGTGTGAAAAATCACTTTCGCACAAGTAATGTACACTATTTTTCCTACGACCTTGCGATAATTGTAACAAATATTGTTTTTGTGCGATCGGTCTTTTTTGTTTATTTACAGCATCAGTTGTCAGGTCGGTAGGTTGTGTTTACTGGTTTCTAAGTCTAACACGTCGGTAAGTGATTTACTTACCGTTCAGACGTCGGTAAGTAAATTACTTACCGACGTCTTAGCCTTACATACATTTAAGTGGTCCTAAATAATATATTACTTCATTCATTTCACAAAAGGAACAAAAAAAATAAGAATATTTCAATACAATCGCGCAAAAAATGTACAGCTATACTATAGATATACCCAAAATAAGAACATTTGACATCTATCCGCGTCATGACAATACGGAGAATGCTGGAATAGACCGCGATTCGATTTCCGGCCGTACCTAGTTGTTTTTTTTGGCGAATCTTAATAATTTTTGAACAGATTTTGTGTTTTGTGTTATATTTGTAGTTATTACTTAGGTAAATTTAAATAAGAAAACCACGTTAATCGAATTCATGCGAACCGTGCGATATGATATCACACTAGGGTGATATCATAGCGCACGGTTCGCGTCACTATGATGATATGAGGAACTTCAAGCCAGAGTAGATAGTGCGATATATGTTAATTTCCTATATGGTCGTAGGAAATAGTTATTTTCCTAACAAGTGCGGAAAGTGATACTTTCCCACACCGGACTGCAGTTGGGAGCGGAGTTCGGGTAAGCGGTCAAGGGCGGGAACGACACTACGCATGAGTTGGGGACATTATTCTTTCTACGACCGTATATACAAAAAAGAATACCCCCATTTTTCAAAAATTATTTCATGCATACATATACAAAACTTTAACTAAAAACTACTAATAATTATAAATATTAATATTGAAAACATAATTTGTTGCATTCTGTGAATTACTTAAAATTGTCGGTTCAGTGGAGTTATTTGCTGTTAACTGATAAGTAGATGACTGTTGTAACAATAGTTATAACTTCCGGAGTAAAAAATTATCTAATAAGCTCAAAATTTGCCTAAATTCACTTTTCCGCACTTTCAAAACTAAAATGCCTACGGGAAAATGGGTTAAAACGCACGGTCGTAGAAAAAAGATTATGTACAATTCCACTTATAATTAAAAAAAAATCCTATTATACCATTACTAGAAAAAATGGAAAATATCATGTTTAACTATTTTGTGCATCAATTACGCCTCTTGCCAGTCTATTGGTGAACCTAAGAATAAAATAACTTCCAGAGATCTCTGTCATTTTTATCCAAGAATTCTTTTTCCGAAAGTTGTTCAATAAATAGATTTATAGATTGGCCTTATTTTGTACAATTATCCGTAACAGCTCTAATTTTAACATCGATGTAGAATCGCATTGTTAAATCAAATTTAACAGCGCGGTTAAAAATCGTATTCTGAACCACCCGATGTAAAAAAATTATTGAGAGCGCAATATTACATCGTAGCTAACTTTACTCATATTATGTTGTGTAGTAGAATTTACCTAATTTTTAAGTTATTGGTCCGATTATGAAGGAACCAGAAGGAAGAAGACTTTTCTAGTGGGATTATTTATTTATCATTTTTATTTAAAAAATGGATGGCGTTTGCATTTCCTGGATTTTTTAAATGTGGCTCTAAGTATCAAATTAATTTCTTTATTTAGCCTGTAATAGGCAATGAAAAGGTCTTACGGTATATCAAACGGATTTTTCTTTTTATACGCATATAATTCCTAAAAAATATTTCAATTTATAAATGCGGCTAATTTTTTTGTTTCGATATTGCTAATACACACCGTCCCGAAAATGGGATGATATTGATGTTCATTTCATGAAAATTTACAATTCAACTTATAACAAACAGTGTCGAAACACTCCTAACGTCGAATAGTTTGGTCGGCATTATCTTAACATCGATGTAAGTTACATCAAAAGCGTACAGAATAGCTTTTTCGTAACATCTCTTAACCTTGAAGATTTACAGCACTGTTACCGCTAACATTTTTGTACAGAACAAGCCCATTTTAGAGATATGACAGCTACATATCTCAGTTAGACATTAGCATTCACGTTAAATGCATATGGGTTTATTTGATTGTATGATTATTTTTATTTTTTCACAGAAAAATATTGGAATTTCACAATTTTCAAGTAATTTGTAAACTCTTTGTTTGAGTCAAATAAAATGATTCTTGCCACAATATTTTTTAATTAACATCTAGTCAGCGAAAGTAGCTTTTTGTAATTTTCCAGAATTGATAAAATTAACATCTACACTTTGTTTCTTTGTACTCAAACAGGTCAGCATTTGATACAGTTTCTAATTCTTTTATCAAATTATGAAAATTGATCATCTTATTATTCGACTAGAGTACTAAGCTATTTATGGACGTCCTTCTAAAATTCCTCAGGGAAATAGGACTTAAGGAGCTACTAGTCTCTGAGACATTCCTCAGGAACTAAATAGATCTTTTAGGTCTCAGTGAATGTCACACCATCATACGACGCTTTTTTATAAGAAATTATGTAAGATGCTACAAATTTTCTATAGTTGAATCTATCCCAAATATTTATAATTTGATGATCATTTGATTTAACGATATCATGACTGAATTAACAACAGCTAAGAAAAAAATTAGAAAAACTATAGGTCTTTATTTGTGAGGAAAACTAAAAAGTGACCACGCCCAATTGAAAAACACCATTTGCTTATTATCTACTGTGGGCAGTAGGGCAGTATGTTGTTTTTTCGATTACAACAGCGCGTAAATAGAAAAAAAGAAAATCGCAAAGTTCGTTTTTTACGAAATACGTCCAGCACCACCCTGTTATTTTGGATATCAATATGAGGGCGGGGTGGATAATATTATGTGAGTAATGAATTATATAATGAGCCATATAATAATACGGGTGTGAGAATAATGTTTTTGTTTAAAAAAAATTTCTATGTGCTATTATATCTCATGAAGAATTGGAGTCCCCAAACTTCACAGTATATTGCAAACTTCCAGAAAAACAAACATTTTCCAAAATTTTCATATTTATATTGATTGTAACGTAAATGTATACTTATGTATACAAAAAAAATTGGCTGTTGAAAATGTCCCCAAACTTTACGATTTACATACATATATATATATATATATATATATATATATATATATATATGGTAATCAGTATTTTCTTCAACTTGAATTTCCTTATTTTGTTCTAATTGATCCAAGTTGGGTGCATCTACTCCTATTTCTTTAACATCATCATTTTGATCGCAGCTTTTTGCTACCAAATTTAAACAGTCTTCACTAAATGAGTACTACAAATATAAGTGTTTTTTTGAAATATTTTCAGGTGTTAACTGTTCATTTCCGCACTTTGCAATCCATTCCATACACTTTGCATAATTTTAAGTGGGTTTTGGAAAAGGGATAAATTTTATTTTCGTGAGCTTTCTTTTTCTTGCTACACTCTTGGAATTACTTTTGCAGTTTGTGTAAGAACAGCGTGCCATTGAAATTAAAAAATATATTTAATTACCTATAACTTAACTACTATTTTTAATGATATGACTACAATTAACTAAAACATCTACAAAATCTGATGGAAAATAAACATCAAAAATAATTAATATACGAGTAAAAACAAACTATTGAAAACGACTATCAACAAAAGCAAATAAAACTCATAACTGACATAGGCAGATCATAAATGGTGACATGGCAAGAGTTCCTGGAATTATTGGCCACCGATGTGCTGTATATTGAGATAAAAAGTCATTTAAATTCCAAGATTCACGCTTCGGGGGTGTATTCATTATTTTAATAAAGCAATACAGATGTTCGCAATGATAAAAAACATGCAAAAATCTTATGTTTTGAGGGGTAGACATTAACTGCCATTCTAGTCAGAAAAACCACTTTTTGTTGGCCACACTGACCTCACACTGAGCTCCTCTATTGATAAAGTTTGCCATTCGCTTCAAGAGCAGTTTAAATTTTGTCACTGTTCTATATCGGAATTTGCAGAGACTCACTCACAGGTGACCTTCAGTAAACACATCTTCTCCTTGCCTCCCGATCTGGATGTCAATGCTCCAAGGAGAGATGTGGGCCTGCATCACCTTTGGGAGTCATTTGACAAGAAGTATCTATTTGAGCACAGAAGGTACTTCCCACCAACCGACAGGAACACAATATATTATTCAAGGAACCAGACATCACTAGCAGAATGGGAGCTGATGGGGGTTGAAAAGGACATCCTACAAATTTCTAAGCTGATATCCAAATCAAAGCATACAGATTAGTTAGGGCTGCACAGAGTAATAAGAGAGGCAAGTGATATGGTAAAATTCGAAGCTAATTACTTATGCAAAAAGAAGTTTCAGTGCCAACTGACATTAGATTATGAGACAGCTAGAGTCATATGGAGATCAAGATACGGCGGAAAATTGAAAGAATACAACACATTGACATTAGTACATACACCTATGGGTCCCACAATACGCTGCGGGGCAACAGGGACTCGAAAGCAGTTCTTCTTGGGACAAGGGTCTTGCGACTGTACACGAACTATGTATGCATGCGGCACGAACGTACGACTTCTGCGATTTTAGTGCCCATGTATGTAAAATCTTCGGTACTACAAATTCATTCCCAAGGTCGTTTCGTAAGACTGGAGAGTCTGAATTTAAATAAGAAACTACCAACCACAATATATCGACGGTGCTCCGACAAAAAGGCGTAAGCGACAAAAATTCAAATATGAGATTTTGGCGCCATATGGAAGTAGAATTCAAACTCTATCTGACGTAGCTTCATTTGTATCCAACAAAAATAGGGAACATGTTTTTTTTTTTGGCAGCGACAGAACGCAATAAAAATTTACAGTGCCATGATACTAACCACACTAGCAGTGTACGCTTACGCCCAGACTGTTTAAGTGCATTATTTCAAGGAAGGTAAGGCTTTTAATACGATTTTTTTTTGACCGTTATGTTATCTATTGTAGATGATTCAAAAGTGTTATAATCAGGATTAGTAAAAAAAATCCTTGATAATCTATTATGTCGCTTATGCCTTTTCTGGGCGACAAATTATTGCAGGTGTAAGCGCCATTTACCTATGCCAAACAATGCTTTTTTTAAAACCTATTTTTGTGTTCAAATTACTCCGTGTTTTTCCCGTGTATTTTGTCCTAGAGAGAAGAGCGCTTTTTCTGTTTAAAACTCGAAACCGAGCTAGCTTTGAATTTATAATTTTTGTTATGAATACTTTTAGAAATTCGACACATCATGTCGCTTACGCCTCTTGTTTTTTCTAGATGTCTCGCGGCCAGAAAATTTTAGAAATCGCCCTCAAAATGACCAAGCATTAATGCACGTCATAATCCTGGATGATTATATTCCATTAGAATCCATAAGCAATTCGAATAGTACCCTATATCTGGGGGTTGATACTTATCTTCATGATGCATATACTAATAACAGTTCAGAAAATAGTATCGTTTTCAGTGATTTTTAAGAAGAAGCTAAATTTGAAGAATATGAGACTGATGAAAACATAAATTACTCACAGTTAGGAGCAGAGTCTTATGGCAACTCAGTTATGAAAATTCCTACTAGTAATATTCAAAAATCTATGAATTCGGAAAACATTCAACAGTACAGCATTGTCCATTACTCGTTCTCCGACAACGATTCTTCAGAAGAGTCGAATTTTGGAGAAATTCATAAGACTTCATTTCTCCAGGTGATTCAGTTCCCACCTCTAGCTTCTAATATACGCCGCGCCGCAGACTACACTTTACCCCCATTTTTAACGACCCCGCCAAAATCAGTATAAATCGATACTCCGAAGTACCCAGACCGTGTCCGGGAACTATCACACCCCGCAAACACTTAAAACAATCGACCATTGCCTGCGGTCTTTTTGCAGTAACGTAAATACATGTAACTCCTGTAAGTAGTGAGGAAGCTAAGATTACTTGTGTTTTTTGATCGTTCTGTTATTGTAAAACTGTGACAGGAGTAGAGTGAATTAACCGCCATAATTATTAGTGAGGAAAGTGAACACTATATGTTGCCAGGTGGTTCAGCTTGTCAGAGTGCTTGATTCGTGTATTCATTTGTAATCGGGAAACTGTATATCTGTGCATTTTCTAATTAGTAAATATCCGATTATCGAAATTAATAAGAGATTGAAATTTGCGGGAAAGGCTTATAAAAACTACAGAAATGAACCAGTGGCCGAAAAAAAATTTACCAAACCCATGTTTGAATACGAACTGTGTAAATAAATGTAACACATTCTCCGAAGATGGAAGATCGAACATTTTTGAGCTATTCTGGAGTTTGCCAACTCACGTCGACAGGAGAGCGTTTCTTAACGGATGTGCAAATATTATTCCTGTTAAAAAAAAAGAACATCACAAGAAAATTCGAGAAGAAACTTGACCTATCAGTATTTTTTGATGAAAAATGACTCCCAACTGAGGGTATGCTTACAGTTCTTGTTGAATACTCTCAACATAACTCAAAAATTAATGAGAAGCGCTTTACAAGTGTTTGCGCCTATTGTTTAAATTAAAGAAAACTATTGGCAATACCGCATTTTTTAGTAAAATGAAATCGAATCGAACCTCTTATGGATTTTAAAAGAGTAGTAGTAATAAAATATCAAACCGGAGATATTGTTTAGTTGTTTATCGGAAACAAAAAAACTTCCATGGTAAAACCGTTAAAATTGTGACAAAATCGGTATAAATCTTTGTTTTGATCGAAATCAGGAGTTTACAATTCTACTGAACATTGCCCAATCTCCTTTTATCCTTTTTTTATCCTGACTTTTTTCTCATTAACCTTGGGTAAGAAAAAATGTAAATATATAAGATCGTCTAAGCAAAATCGGTAAGTCTATTTTTTCTTTATTATATTGCTGCTTATTGAGTTACGGAGGAACATTTGGTCCTTCGAGCCGGATCATCCAGTAATACGTACATAATTTATTTTATAATTAATAAATAAATTCATTTGTGGCTTAAAGATTTTGTTAAAGTGATAAATTCCATTCTATTGTTGTTCGATATCGGTACGCGCAAAAAAGGGTCCTACTGGTTTTCGGACTCACCAGAGGCGCGCGGTGTTGTCGGAAAAATTTTGAAAAACGGTTTTAAACAAAATAAAACGTGAGCATATTCATTTGAGAGAAGCGGTCTCTTAGTACTTATGATTTTTTTGAGCTTTAATTAATTTTTTTCCAAAAATCAACGGTTTTGCCAAGAATTTGATTTATTTTCTTCTCTTTTGTTTAATTTATATTATCATCGGGTGCCAACATAAACCACGTACCTGGAGGAAACGGTTAAAATTGCATGTTTTTCATTCTATTTTGTGTGAATTCTTTAATTTGGGTAGGCAAAAACATTCTAATTTTAATAATTTTTTTTGTCTAACATAAGCAATCAATATAAAATGACTACCAAGGCGGTGGAAAGAAAAATCAAGACTCTTACGGCAAAGAAAGAATCTTTGTATTTAATTTTGCAAACTCTTTATAATTTGTCAACGTCACTTAATACGGGAAAAATTGAAAAAGCTTTCAAACTATGTATTTAAGTTTGGATTCAACTATGAGCTCTTTGGGGGCGGTGGTTGATGGAATTCAAGAGCTTAATTTTGAAGTTAACGACGATTATGTACCAGATTATAGTTGGCTTGCTACTATAAATGAACTTGCGTGTCATATTAGAATGGCAGCAGAAAAAGTAAAGAGACTCGACGCTCAAACTTCAACGGTTTCCACTGCTCCAAGTAGTGCTTCCACTGCTCCGGATTTACGGGTACCGCAACTCCCCAGAATTGAGTTGCCGGAATTTTCAGGGGAAATTCGTCAGTGGGAAACGTTTCACTCGTTATATAAAAGTATAATTCATGATAATAATTCGTTGACAGATTTAAAAAAAATTCATTATTTGGTCGGTCGATTGCGTGGCCCTGCTTTAGGAATGTGTTCGGGCATTTCTATTACGGGGGATAATTATAATATTGTTTATAAAGCTCTGATAGATAAATATGAAAACAAACGGGTTTTAGCGAGTACATATTTACAACAAATTTTAGAGTTTCGGTCATTGAATGGAGAATCGGAAAGAAATTTAAATTTATTTTTGGAAAGGTTTGACGTAGCGGTTTCAGCCCTCAAAAAATTGAGTTTGCCAGATTTAGCAGACTTTATTTTGTTACACCAAGCGTTGACAAAGTTAGACAATGAAACGGTTAGAGTTTTTGAAATGAAATTTAGAGATTCGCCAGATATACCTACTTATTCGGATTTAATTAAAATTGTACAGGGTCAATCAAAAATTTTACAGCTCAACAAACCTAGCACGTCAGGTTTAGGATCGGGTTTCAAGGGCAAAGTTGCCATCAAAGATCATAAATCATTTTTTACGCAACAAGTCGCTAACAAGCTAACTTGTAATTTTTGT
>CAJUYG010005136.1:0-14596 GCA_910591675.1 Galerucella calmariensis | reverse complement strand
AAACTTAAACAGTTACGTGAAGTTTTTACATAACTACTTTTCATAACATATATGAAGGTTATGAAAAATGTGACGTTACCTAATGTCAATGAGTGACTTAAAGTGTCACATTTGATAGCGGAATAAGATAAATATATTTTTCCCATTTACCACAACAAAAAATGGTTTTTCACAGAACAATGCAGCAGAGGGCAAAGATAGATTTGCAGAAAGTGAACTACTTGCCTGCATGGGAATCACAAGTGCAATGAGATCGAGGCCACAAACCACATACCCTTAGAAATTTCTCGCAGGTTACATGACCTTGAGCTGAATTATTAGTACCGATGCGAAGCTCTAGGTGGCTCCATGGCTCTTCTTGAACCAGGAATTGATAGGTTGAGGGTATTATTTATGGTTCTGTCAAATCACAGCGTCAAGTTTGTTTTTGGGTTTGGATAAAGATTTCTCTGACAGCTGTGAAGATCCGATTTAAAAAATATGTAATGGAAGCCATGGAAGGTGTTAACATAATGAGTATAGAAATAGATTCTGTATCTGGTCAAGTGAAGAACTTGTGAGAATGTCCATTCTACAGTATAATATAATACAATATAGTATAAAATAAAATATTTTACCTACGAGCCCCCCTGTAATCAATCAATAACACACAGTCGGTATCAATGTAATGACGTCTATTACGCACTGTAAAAAAAACGCACAGCTGTGAAGTAAATCGCACGGCTTCCCTAGCAACATCTTAGCAACTGTCAATAGACGTCACCATTTTATTCAAAATTTACTATTTAAAAACATTCGATATGGCCACGTTTAACTATGAAAAGCCCAAAGGGCTAAAAGTATGTATTGACTATAATTGAAAAATGGACTTTCGATTATCAACAATATATTAATAATGATTAAACGTTAGCTCTTCAATGTGCTTCTTTCATTGGTAATAGAGTAATAGAGATGGAGTTTACCAAGCACCTCTAATTATGTAACTGTTATTTCTTATGCTTCTTATAAAAAATACAATTACAAGTAGGTCATAGGTAAAGTATAGTACGTAACTCGTGCTGTTAATCATTTTACGCACTCACAGAATTACTTTTCCATTCGTGCTTAGAATGCTTCTTACCACACACGTTACGTAATATACTATTATTTCACATTTTACCAGAGATGTGATATACTATGAATGGACCTTAATAAAATTTGACAACAAAGTTCTGTAGTCTCAAACTTCAAAATATTATTGATTGTCTAGTTGTCATATTTTTTTCGTTGTGTCAGATAGGGACCAAAAATTATTTTATTATTAGTTATTCTTGACAAAGGTAGCTGCAACGCTACCAAAACGTCGAAATAAAAAAATAAAAAACATTATTGTGGTTTGATTCCCAAAAAATAAGAGAAAAAATAATAAAAAGGTAGAACGTGTCGCGGGACACACGGTAGGAACTTTAGTTCCTCTTAAGAAAAAATTATGTAATACATTTGACGTTATAGATAAACGATTTTCATATTCTTTGGTGGATGAGTAGTTAGCATACCAGACTCTCACGCGGTAGACCCGGGCTCGATTCCCCGTGAGGAATTTTTTTTTACTGTTAATTTTATTTTTAAATAATTATTCTGCTTGATATTAATAACGACAACAGGTAGACGTTTGAAATATTTAGCAGAATATTCATTATTATAGATAATGGTACGGTACCCTTCATGAGGGAGTCCGACTGGCAACATGTACTTATAACAGCAACGTATATTTAAAAAGGGAAACCGTAGCATTGTACAAATTGTACATTTAAGAACTGTACGTTTATCACAAAAAATTAGTGAAGACATAAAATTGAATTGGTACGATTATGAATAAAATTGTTGAACATTTTTAATTTCAAGTTATATTTATTTTACAGTATATTCAAATGTTTATTTTCTAGATTTTTTCTTGAATGGATCATAGAAAAAATATAATATTCGACTCGTGTGGATTGTCCATATCCACACTAGTTGCACAAACTACTATTCTGCACAGTTTACAAAATGGAAATGTAGGCCATCAGTTAACTAAACGGATATGATTTCATATACATCCTAGAACGTATATGAAATCCACCAATCAGCATTCGAGTTTAGTATCCGTCATTCATCTTTTTTCAATTTGAAAGAAACGTCAAAATAACTTGTCAAAAAAAGTTTATCATAGAAGCGCACTGGATCAAGAATATTCATTTACAAAGATAAACTTAAAAGAAATAATCCGTACAAATTACCAACAAATACTTGAAACAGAATGAAATGGGTATTTAAGGGGACCTCAGATTTTATAAAATTATGTAATAGGTACATCTGACGTTATAGATAAACAATTTTCATATTTCTCAGTGGTCGAGTAGTAAGCAATCCAGACTCTCTCGTCGTAGACCCGAGTTCGATTCCCGTGAAAAAGTTTTATTTTAATTGTTACTTTTATTTTTAAAAATAATTATTCTGCTTGATAATAATAACAACAACAGGTACCCGTTTGAAATATTTAGCAGAATATTCATTATTATAGATAATGGTACGGTACCCTTCATGAGGGAGTCCGACTGACAACATCTACTTATAACAGCATAGTATATTTAAAAAATGAAACCGTAGCATTATACAAATTGGACATTCAAGAACTGTACGTTTACCACAAAATTAGTGGAAACATAAAATTGAATTGTAAAATGTTTAATTTGAAGTTATAAGTATTACAGTTTATAGAAATTTTTATTTTCTAGATTTTTTCTTAAGTGGGTCGTAGAAAAAATATGCTGCTCGACTCGTGTGGATTGTCCATATCCACACTAGTGGCACAAACTACAATTTCTTTCAAAATATGCCCTTTTACATTTAAAAACAACCTGCCAAATGTCAAATCAATTTATCCATCCATTTTAAAGTTATCGAATTAAAACATTCAAGTTTTCAAAATTTCAACATTTCCAAAAGTAAATGTGCTAGACCCCTTAATCGCGCAAAAAAATTATGGAAATAATAGTAAAAATTGATCCGAACAAATTCAAGTAGATCACCGGCACTGCGAATACCAGCTTTGCATAGAATTTAAATATAGCATCGGTGGTTCAGTGGTAGAATGCTCGCATTGCACGCGGGCGGCCCGGGTTCGAATCCCGGCAGGAGCATATTATTATGAATCGCTGCTTCGTAAACGAGAGAGAGACTAAGGAGGCACAATCACGCAAGCAAGGCACATAACGAAGCAACGTAACATAACGTAGCGTAACGTAACGCGTAACGGTCAGATCTTTTGCGTCGCGACCCCTGGTCGCTCAAACATAACCTGGCGTAAAGAACTAAAGTTCCAATAACGCCACAAGGAACTTACAGAAAATACATAAGGTTTTATTCCCTTTTCCAACTAATAAATTTGTTCTAAGTAGACAATACGATCATATTAATAAAACATGGAAAATAATCAATTTTTCCGGTCAGTGTCACTATTTAAATTCCTCGCAACATATTAGTACCAATACAGATGGCGCTTGATTTTGTCTCCATTGAATAACATTTCCAAGAACCGTCTGAGGGTAGGTGGTTTGTAATCGTGGAGCAGCGCAGCACTAAACGTAATGCTGGACCTTTCTTCATCTTATTGATAAGAAAAATTCCCACATGCTAACTCAGGCTAAATTTTGGAAACCCGGCGATCTAGCGAAGTATATTGACATACTTGAGGATGGAGCAGCCCAATCCATGCAATTGCTTTGATAACGATATGGACTCTCACTCACTTGTAGGAGTTTCGTGTTACTGAGTAGGTGTTGCTGCTGAAAGAATGGGTATGCGTGCCTTAAGAATGGAGATCTACTAATTCCTCCACAAATTATTAATTTTCAACTGGAAAAAGTAATTTAACTTAGATTGGGGTACAAGAAAAAGTATTGACGCAGTGCACGGTTATAAACATACCACGCAAACAAACCAAGGATTAATCATGACCCTTCAAATGAGAAATACACCTATAAAAAGTTCAATGAAATTTTTTTCAATCAATATTCGGTTAACATTTTTGTGAATACACTCTGTTTTGTAATTTCCTCCAATCAGCTATTAAGATCATCGAAATGAAAATTTAAAGCTACAAATTGATTAAAATCTAGCTCACATATTTACTCAATACCGTGGAGAATATCAGACGAAATGCGGTATTACATCAGATGCTTTGCAAGCTACCCTAGTCGATATCGGCACGCTAAAGGTCCATTAATGAGTTCATCAATTTGAGAAACGTGGAAAATTCAACCAGAAGTGTATATTCTAACAGCTTTTATAATTAAGTAAACATAATTGAGGCTGCTTCATTATTGGAAGCGATGACTCGTAAACATGTTAAATGCAAGGTTTTCCGCATTAGCTGATTATTTTGTAAACTGATCAACAATTTATTGTTATTTAAATATTTGATGTGTCTAATATATAAACATGTTTTCTGATATTAATTATCGTATCTAGCTATTAGCATACGAGAATTCTGACTTGAAGCAGACAGATTGTTCTGTAATTATTATGATTTATACAGTGTATCTCCTTAACTTGGAACCATATTGAAAACTTTCCAGAACTTTAGTTCTTTATCTTAGGTTGGTCTGGCCGTTAAGTTACTTGCAGGGCCGCGCCGCCCATGTGTGCGAAGTGTGCGGCGCACACAGGCACCAAACCAATAGGGGCACCGCAATCGAAATTATTTTTTCTACGACCGTGCGTTTTAACCCACTTTCCCGCACGCATTTTAGCTTTGAAAGTGTCACTTTCCCGCACTAGTGCGGGAAAGTAAAATTATGCAAATTTTGACCTTATTAGATAGTTTTTTACTTCGGAAGTTATAACTATTGTTACAACAGGTGAATAAATAGTCCATCAAATAAAATCTACATCTTTCCTAGCTTTTTGTTGCATTTTTAATTTTTTTTTTCAAATATTGAATAATGAAGATATTTTGATATAACCCTGTACATTATTTAAAGTAGTGTTATAAAACAACTACCAAACCACCCGTTTTGATATAAGAAAAATATATCAGAAAAAACTACTTCATCTACAAATGACTTACAAGCCGTTGCCGTCATCTTTATGTGACCTTCAACCGATGCCATCCTCATTAACGTCATCTACTTACCAGTTAACACCAAATCCACTGGACCGGCAATTTTAAGTAATTTACAGAATGCAACAAATTGTGCTTCTAATATTAATATTTATAACAATAATAATAGTTTTTGGTTAGTTTTGTATATGTATGTTGAAATAAAATAACTTTTGAAAAATGGGTTGGTATACTTTTTGTATATACGGTCGTAGAAAAAATAATGTTCCTAACTCATGCGTAAAGTGTCTTTCCCGTCCTTGACCGCTTGCCCGAACTCCGCTTCGCGTCGTTCGGGTCAACTGCAGTCGCGTGCGGGAAAGTATCACTTTCCGCACTTGTTAGGAAAATAACTATTTCCAAACTTACACAACAACATTATTATATTTCTTTGTAGTGGAGTATCGTTGTATAAATATTAAATAGGTATAATAAGCGTAACAAATGCCTCGTAAGCAACAAAACATAATATTGTGCTTATTGTACAAGTGTCCCAAGATGATATTCACGTTTGACGCTTTAGGCTTTAGTTTACAATAATTACGAGCTCAGCGTTAAAATAAAAAGAGCCGCCATGAGTTTGTTTGAAATAATTTATGAACGCAGCCCGACTTTAAGAAACGATATCATCAAAACAATAATTGATTGAACAGTCATTCAATCGAAAGTTGTGCAAGTTACTAAAAACAATAAATAGTTTAGTTAATGATGATGAATATAAGAAATTTAAAGTGAAGGTAATGACACCTTTACCCCACATTTCCAATTAGGTAGGTTGGGTTAGGTATAGGATCATAGCAAAGTACCGTAACTTTGTAAAAAAGATATTAGGTACTTACTGTTTAAGACCGGGTTTAATCTCGGTTTAAATTCATGTTTCGTTTAGAATGTGATGTATGCGATATATTTAAGATACAACTGATACAAGACAAACTACCTATCATCTTAAACCAAAAACATTTTTTAGGAAGAAACGAGATAATATAATATTTGTGAATAGAATACGTAATTATATTTACCTGAATAATCCGCTAATCAGAACAATTTCCAGACAACAGGTTATCATTCACCTAACTATCTAACTCCTATCATAGAACAATATAAAATGAAGAATGAAGTGAAAACGTTGTGATAGAAACAGAACAATCTACTAAGCAACAAAATTTTGAATGAAATAGATAATCAGTCGATACAAATATGAAATTATTCCGATTGAACTATTGCATCTATTAAAACAAAAAAGAATAAATACTTCAAATTGACTGTTGAAATTGGTTACTTCAGTGATTTTAAGTTCCAAACCAATTCATTTTTTGTTTTGAACAATATAGTGTACATGCTTGATTGAAAAGCAAATATTTAGGTTGAATTAATATTATTATTCGCTTAAAAGGAGTTGAAAAATGCTTCATTTAAAAAAATTAAATTTGAACCGAGCGAATTCACTTGTTTGAGTCAACCAAATATTATATTTGAGTTAATAATATTATTCTCTTAAAGTAAGTTAAAATATATTTCATTTGAGAAGTGTTTGTTTGAATCAAGCGTGTTCATTAGTTTGATTTGAATGAATCATTTTTTTGAGATAATATTATGATACTTTGATGTAAATCAGGAAATACTCCACTTGATTAGTCCATTTTTGATTCAAGAAATTTCTAGGTTACGTCGATTATTTCACTCAATACAAAATACGCGCCTTCGATTGGTTTAAATATGAGGATTGATATCTGAAAACACCATTTTTTTTTTTCCATTTTGGGAGCCGTTCAGATGCCGGGAGCACTGCAGCCTATTGGCTTATTGTACCCTGCTCCTCTGAAAACACCATGTTTTCGATTTTGTATTTCGGCACCTGATTGGATACATGCAATTTTCCTATCTCTGTGTTTCGCGTTGCCATTAGTTGTTTTATTCGATATTAAAAATCTAGTGACTGACAGAAAATGTCAAATTATTAGAGAAACGTCAGATACATTGTATCAAGAAATAATCTTGACAAATACAACTCGTGTAATTAATGATTATCGAAAATTTCTTCTCTTTTTCGATACAAATTGTTGGTTTAGGAAACCACAAACAACAATTTGTTTCTCAAAATCTATGGAGGGTAGAGGTAAGGAGAACCGTCTTGTATGGTGGGAGAGTTGAAAAAGTGTCCAGCTGTATACTGACAATAAAGCTTCAATTATCTGCCAGAGTAGCGCTGGTGTCCAAAAAAATCTAATATGAACATAGCTATTGTAGACGGAGTGAAGTGTGCTGAGTTTAAATATTTAAAAATTTTCATGACTAGAGTAGTTAGTAAAATACCCGTATACAGAACTTCAACTATTTACCTTGTTTATTTCTCTATCTTCTTCTAATTACTTTTGGCGCTTTCTTTAAAAAGTATCCTAAGGTGCCGCAGCGCCACCCTTATTGGACGCGCTGTTACGGACACTTTTTCAAACACAGAGACGGTTCTCCTTACCTCTACCCTCCATATCAAAATCGAAGAAATTTGTATTTCGATAATCATTAACACACTTGTATTATTATCGACAATTCCATTTTGTTTCGGCAATTTTAATATTTCCTCGAATACATTCAGTAGTTGTTATGAATGAAATTTAATCGAGTTAATCGAATAAAAGTGACTAAATAAATTTAGTTGATATAACATATATTTTTTTTCCGTGTAAGAAGTAAAATTGAGTTGAAACATTAAGATTCGGAAAAAAAGGCGCTTCATAGGTTTCGCACACAGGCGCTCTGAGAGGTTGGCGCGGCCCTAGTTATTTGGAGGGAGGGAGGTAGCGACGCAAAAGATCTTACCGTTACGTTACGCTGCTACGCTATGTGCCTTGAGCACGTGGGCTCTCGCGCTCTCTCCTCAGTCTCATACCTAGTCTCTCGGCGCAAAATGTTGATTGTCCTGTATTATTAATTACAGTTAATAGAATGCTTAATATGTACTTTGTGCCAATCAACTTAATGATAAGATTTTCATAATTAATACTACTGTATATTTTTGTTAAATGAAGTTTCATCCAGAGTAAAATAAACTCTTAGGTTAATACATTGTGTATTTATTTATTGATTCAAAAAATTTGATCATTGCTTGAAAGGAACTAAAGTTCTTACCGTGTGTCCCGCGACACGTTATTCAATTGTTCATTTTTGGTTTCATGAGAAGAAATATTCTCACTAAAAAGTTCTGCATGGTTCAAAACTCAAAACTCCACTATCATATATACGGGGTTTGATAAAAACTAAGTATATTACTCAATAGTGGAGTACCTTCATTTTTCACAATACAGGAAAATGTTATGAGGTGAAGTTTTTTTAAATTGAAAGTTATAATTCAAATATGCAAAGACAGCCTTTTAGCATGAAAAGTCAGGGTTGATGATTATTTACTAATCGGTCCGCATTAATTAGTCTGGTTTGACACAATTCAATAAGCGTTTTCGATTATTTACTTTTGGCTGCTAGTAGCAGCTCGTAGTGACTGAATTATGTTCGTTTATTACCGGGCGTGACGCCTAGTCTCACCTTCCCCTTGCCCCTTAAGCACATACACGGACATTAAATATTTGACGTTTGTCCGGTTTGACGTTTATTTAAAGGTTAAGATTGTGCCGATTACGATTTAATACGATTTAAACCTTACTGAAAATATCTAAATATGCAAAATTTTATCATCAAAAACATTATAATTGGAAACTGTTCTCCTACCAACACAGGAAATTCATTGGCATTGGCACATGTCAGGTGGTTTTGAGGATCCTAAAAAATCGTGTTCGATTTGCTCAAAAGTCGTGACGACTGAGGCGTCACGCACAAGTGCCTGAAGCCTAAATAAACGAAAGCAACAAATGTGGCATATAAATAGAATGCACTGACGTGAGATATTTGATAGAGTGACTGACATCAAGTTTCTCACAGTGGATGTCAGAGTGAGTTGGTATTTATAAAATCACAATGAAAAGTGACTAAGAAAATATAGAAATTGTGTTAATTGCTGGAGAAAATTTCAAAACACATAGAGATGCAGCAAATATTCACCAAACCTGAATTTTCATGATAAATGGCTGTAATGCATTGTTGAATATAACCTTTAATTCAAAATAACTTCACTTCATAACATTCTTGTGTTATGAAAAATAAAAGGTACCTTCTTTTTGATTGAAATTTCTATTTTCTGACACAACTCTTATACACCTCCGAAAAATTAATATCTGATTGTAGCATTTCAAGTTTTGAACCATGCAGAACTTTTTATCAGGAGCCAATTTCTTCCATAAAATCAATAATAAAATAGTTTTCCATATGGTTCCAGCTTAAGTAGACACACTGTATACGTGAATATTCCATTTAAAGGTAGGTCTATTTCTGCAACTGAAGCTGATCACCGACTTCGGAAGCACATCACCCCCAACCGAAAATATTGTTGAACCATTAGTCTTTATCGAGCACAACAACCATGAGCTAGGGACCACGGTTTCACGTCTCATCTGAAAGACGGCTTATCTACATGTTATACCTAGTGATCATTGGTATAACGTCTTCGATCTGTTATATGCTACTCAACCTAGTAGTCTAAAGTTACCTGTACCTACAAACTCTACGACGTTGTTTCCCAGTGATCACTCATCCAAGAAGTAACCGCGTTCGACACTGCTTCACTATAATTATAGCATCAGAGGCGTTCCTCTACAGTGCTGGATCAGAGCCTACTTTGTAATATTTACTATTTAAAAATTCAACTTCAATATTTTGATATAATAAACATCTACCATATTGTTCAGACCTTGTTCCCCATTCATCGCATTTAAATTTCTCTATTTATACAGTGTATCTCCACAAATAGAGATAAAGTGAATCTTATATTTTTTCCAATCAGAAAATATTCTTGATAAAAGAATCTATTGAGTAGCAAAGTATAACCCAACAATACCTGATGTCCAAAGAAGCCATTCCTCTGTGCATAAAGTGCCAGTATGTGTTTAATCTGTAAAGCATATTATTACTGTTTCTCCACATTTTGATAATATGCGTAATTTGTGTGGTGCTTTCAATAGGTAACGATATAATATCTATCGTTATTCTTGTATCTTCTTCTATCATTAACTTCCAATTAATTTCTCTTCAAACCATTTCTCTACACCTTTGTCCATAAAACGAATATCGCTTAAACCCCTTTTCTACGTTCCGCCGTTCTGAAAAAATCAGAATTGTTTATAACCAGCAATTTTCTTTTCTGGCGCTATTTTTTTTTTGGAGGTGTCTTCTATTAACTGTCCAGTGGAGAAGATGTGTTAAGAGTCTTCTATGAACTGTCTAGCAGAAAAGATTTGTTAAGAAAAGTCTTTCACTAACTGTGACTGCTCACTAAGAAAAATGTGATAAAACTTCGTGTCTTGACCGCTAATATAGCATAATTATGCTTGAATATCACTAAAAAGTTTTGTGTTGTGAAAGTATAGTGCCGAATGTTCAAATGCTTTCGTGTTGAATAACGTCGAGAGACCTTATCGATAATGTGACTTCATCAATGTACTCTTTTTACTTGTTAAGAGGATAATAAAATAAGTTTCTGTACCAGCCTTCTTCCCTGTATATTGGTTTCAAAAAAAAACTAATTCAGGCAAAGATCCAACCCTGTGATATCACAAATAAAGTCTACTGGAACAACGGGTGATGTTACAAATAATATAAAGACAGCTCTCACGAACAAACTAGATAACACCCCACAATCTCTTGAATCAATTAATATTTATACGCTCTAGACCCTATTTTACATTTTCCATTACTTCCATATGCATTCTCAAAATTGTCAAATGGCCAATGACCAAAATGGTTGACGCAGTGTACTATGTCAGAATGAAAAAAATCTTGCACTCCTCGATCATTCATTTGTTTGTGCTGTGTTTAACAGCCAATTTATTTCAAGCGCAAAACCTCCTTTTTTGAATCATGTATTATTCAAAGTACCATCCTCTCTTCCTTGTTCCATATACAGGGTGGCCGGAACGAAGAAGCCATTATCAAGAATTGCGGCAATGTTTAAAAAATGACGCAGATACCGGTCGATTTTTGTTGAAAGCGGGACACTTTTTCCGGTATTTTTGGTTTCGCTACTTTATAAAAAATATGGACTCTGCCACTCACCGAAAATCCAACCCAAACATTCAATTTTTGTGGTTGCTGTGTATGCACCGCCTGGTAAATTCTTGGGTTTGAATCATACAGGGGCACTTATTCTCGAATCTTGGTCGAAAAAGTTGCACGAAAATTCAAGGTCTTATTATCGATACACCCGCGACATTAACCATACGATATTTTGTCGCATATGTACAGGCAGCAATGATCTGAACTTATAAAAGTGTGTATGCTGTTACCAAATAAACTGAAACAAAAACCAGAACGAAGAGTTTTGATAGTGGTTTTAACCTATATTTTCCATGTGTTCATGTCGCTATTATTATCACTGCTCACTTATTAAGTCTTAAGCATGGATACCTAGTGTGGAAAAGTCAGTTTTGTATTAGCAAACCAATCATGGATGCAGCATTTTAAAGAGTTATTAACAGAAACGGAAGATACGGGAGAAATAGATATACAAAAAGTGGATAACGAGGAAATAATCTCGAAACCAACAATAGAAGGAATAACGGATATAATTAATAAATGTAAAAATGGAAAGGCGTCAGGTAGTGATGGAATTAATGTAGAACTTATAAAATATGGAGGAGCCGAGCTGATAGAAAAAATATATCAAATAATAAATAAAATATGGGAAGATGAAGAAATGCCAGAGGAATGGAATATAGGTCAAATTATAACGATACATAAAAAAGGGGATCAACAGATATGCAAAAACTACAGAGGAATTATTACTTTACTTAACACAGTTTATAAGATAACATCAACAATTATACAAAGGAGATTACACGAGACAGGAGGGGTAGCAGGAGAATACCAATATGGGTTTAGGAAAGGAAGATCTACGACAGATGCTATACATATACTTAAACAGATCATAGAAAAGGCTAACCAATACAATATTGATTTTGAAATTCTATTTATAGACTTCCGGCAAGCTTTCGATTCAATCCGGAGAAATCAATTAATAAACTAATTAAAAGAATTGGGGGTATGCGATAAGCTGAGAAGATTGATAAAAATGACTTTCGCAAAAACAGTAGCGGAGATAAAAACCCAGAAAGGAACAACAAGAAAATTTGAATACAACAAAGGAGTCAAACAGGGCGATTCATTGTCAGCGACACTTTTCAATTTGGCCCAAGATTATGTATTAAAAAAGATAAGTAAAGGAAACTTGAGAACAAAGGGAGGTCAAATAATAGCATACGCTGATGATGTTGCGCTAGTGACAAAAAATAGGAAAATTATGGAAGAAATGCTAGAAGAAATAGTGAAAGAAGGAAAAAAAATTGGTCTCAAAATAAATGAGGATAAAACAAAGCTATTGAGAATCAAAAAGAAGTGTGAATATAGGAATATTGAGATTGGAAATTATAATTTTCAAGAAGTAGATAAAATGAAATACTTGGGTATAACAATATCTAATGACGGAGATAAAAGAAAGAATAGCAGCCACAAATAGAGCATTCCATTCCAATAAAAAGCTGTTAAGAAGCAAACTAATAAGTAAGAAGACGAAAATGAGGGTATATAAAACAATTATAAGACCTGTATTCATGTATGGATCAGAAACGTTAACAATGACGAAAAAACATCAGGAAGATTTGAGAATACAAGAGCGTAAGATATTGAGAATGATTTTAGGAATGAAAAAAGTTGGAGATGAATATAAAAAACGAACAAACATAGAATTGGCACATGAAATAGGAAAATATATAGTGCAAAAAATTAAGAAACAGAGGATAGGTTGGGACACATATGGAGGGCAGGTACAAAGTCAACAATATTTGCAATGATGGAATGGAAACCTTGTGATAAGCGGAGGAGAGGAAGACCTAAAGCTACGTGGTTACAGGAAGTTATAAGTGACCTCAATAGCATAGGAATAAGGCAGTGGAAGGAAAAAACAAAAGATGGGAAGAAATGGCGTCAGATTGCCGGAAAAATATGAGAAAATGAAGGAAGAAAAGGGGATTGATCCACCCCAAAAAAAGGATTTAGAGAGCTTTTTAAAGCGGCGCCACCCCCTCGGGGGTGTTAAGCCAATATGTATGTATGTGAACCAATAATGCCTGTTTCTTGTCTTTTGAACATTTTCTCAGGCATAGTCAGCTCAGGTTATTATGGCTTGGGGTTGTTGTGTTAGGGTTATACGCTTACTTTCATATCATGTTTCCGTCTAAGAACCTAAATAATGTACAATAATTATGTGGATAAGCGGGAAAATCGTTTACTGGTTCCAATTTTGAAACTGTTGAATCTCATGTTTCCAAATTTGGGAAACGTATTGAGCATAAAAGACCTGCAAATATGGAGTATTACTGGACTGGACCTATTTCCATTGGAAAAATATTCCAAATACCTGCCCTACTGTCAGTTTGATAACCAAAGCTGTCATTGAAGTGATAACTTTTTCTATACGTAACCTAACCACAACAAATTCACATATACGCCAATTTGTCACTTGCTTAAACATTAATGAGATTTTGTCTCATGTAAAATTGTCGATTCCGACATTTCAGAAATGCAGTTTCACGTTTCGTGCGACATTCCCCGATCGAGATTCGATAATACGGATAGTATTAAATGTTCCATAAATTATTCAAGTGAAATGAACCCAATTCGCGAGTGAAATCTGTTTTTTCACCAATCCCCATATATCCGAGGAATATTATAGTTACAATTCAAAATAATATGGTTCAATATTCCTACAGTCAGAATAAGAACAAAAAAAACTGGAACCGTCGGTGATTTGATTATACAATCGGTCTATTTTTCACACTTCGTTGGGATTGAATTTCAATGAGGTTTGGAGAATGTACTCCAATCCCTCCGTATTCATGAATATTCGAATAAAACATCTAATTTTATGATAATATACCAGTAACCGCATTTCTGTAAGCCACTAGTCTTCGTTTCAGTTCAACAAAAATGAGGATAAATGTCGAACAGATTTCATGATGTGGTAACTAGGTGAATATTCAATATAAAAATTCAACGATTGTATTATTTCCGAGATATTACCAATAGATACAGTAGAAAAAATTGACCTTCACCCTGAAGTTACTAACAATGAACAGTAGAAAATACAAACTTTATATACCTCACCCTTTTCTACTGACAGTAAAAACACATCATACAATCTTGTCTTTCAAGCAATGACATACTCAGTTTTAATTCATATGACACTTCTTTTCCACGCATCTTCGTGTGTATTCGAGTTTTTAAAGGCAGTGAGGTGTTAATCATAAAGAGCATGTTATCAATATTCTTGAACTATGTAGCTACAAATTTATACCGAAAACTGATTCATAATAAAAA
>CAJUYG010005135.1:0-14596 GCA_910591675.1 Galerucella calmariensis | reverse complement strand
TTTTTCAAAAACCATTGGTACAGTTGTCAGTTGTTCAAGCTAAGAATCAGAACGTGGACTTTACAATAACACACATATCGATCTACATATGCAATAGGAATTGAAACTGTCACAGATATTTTCATTATATGTTACTAAATTTGAAATTCGCAAAAAAACAACAACACTACCTATTTCCACGTATTCTGTTGACGACATTTTAGAATTCTTACGAGGTACATTTAAATCTCCGTCTGCATCTACAGTCACCGTCGACATTGTCTGCTCAGGCAGAATGAAATTGAATTTTGAAACAACGTCTGCAAATAAAAATACGGGATTAGAATGAACGAGGTGAGTATGTTAGATTTGTGAAGGAAGTGAAACAAGAAGATTGGTATATTTCAGGATAATGAATATTGTTTATTGTTAATAACTTCATTCGGGTTTTTGTTTCTGATCCGTAAACCAATCTGGAATTGCGCAGAGCTAGTTGAGTATTTTATTCAGACTTAAGAACTATTCTCGGACCATTTGACCGTTTTGTTGTTTTGGTATTAATAATATAGGCAATCTATTTACTCAATGGATCTTAGTTCCTACCCTTCTCATTTGAAAATGATTTGAGCAGGCGTAAGGAATAATCCAAAAATCGTCAAATTGCTCAAGATTAGGGACTGGCTTAGACGGTTTTCAAACAGTCCAAGATTTGTTCTAAAATAAACCCGAATGCCAAACTGCGGATGTCAGAACCATCCTGTAAAAACCCGAACTGGCCAATTTAGACTGAGCAAACTCTGGAAGTCTTGGAACATGAACAAAAAATGTTAAAAGACAGGATGTTTCCAAGAAGTTTGCGGTGAACATTTTTAACATCCACAGTCATACAGTGTGGAAACCACTTATGGAATAAAATTATTTATGTCTTATTTTAGAAAATTATAAAAAATGCCGAGACACGTCAACTGTTGAATTGAGTTGTGCGTTATGTAAACATAAATGCAAATGTACAGGGTGATTCACGCAAATATGCCATAGTCAGTGTTTTTTTTAATGAAACACCCTGTATATTTGCATATTTTTGAAATCCTCTTAATGAACCGATTCCAACAAACTAAATAATGTATGGTCAATTATGAATTATACAGGGTGAAATTTTAAAATTAATAATTTATAACACTTGAAATATTGGTACTTTTTTAAATTAGCTAAATCTAAACTAACTAATTATTAGACGTATTTGTATATTGAACAAAACCTGCTACGCCCATGAATTTTATCATAAATACCTAAAAATTGCCTAAAAACGCCAATAATTAAAAAAAATCGGTAAATAATGTGGATTGTTTTAAATCGGTAAATGTGGATTGTTTTCTATTCTGTCAGTTGTTGATGTGTTGACAGTTTATACTGAAAAAGTAAAATCTTTGTCAAACACTCTTTCCTTGTCGACATAACAATGAAATATTTAACTAAGACTCACCGAATTGAGATTTTAATGATGATCGGGTACGGGGATAACTGCAGAAGTCAAGTTAAAGTGGCAAACTTATTTAATCACAGGTATCCCGAATTGCCTAATATTTCACAAAGTACTGTGTCTAAAATTCATGCACAATTCAGTGAACTTGGACATGTCAAACGATTGAAACGAAAACCACACTTGGTTGAAGATGATATGAAAGTGGATATTTTGAAGTGTCGAAGAGAATCCAACTTCAAATTGCCCGTGAAAATAATGTTAGTCATACAACTGTTCTAAGATGTCTTCATAAAGAAAAACTTCATCCCTACATATTAACTTTTGTGCAGGAGTTAACAGAAGACGATCCAGATCGTAGAATGGATTTCTGCGAAAGATTGATGAATAAGCTGAACAGAATTGAGATAGCTTTTGGTACAATTCTTTTTTCTGACGAATCAACATTCACATTGAATGGAGAGGTAAACGGACAGAACTGTAGATATAGGTCAGCAGAGAATCCTAATTGGATGCGTGAGACACATACTCAGTTTGGGCGACCATATTATTGGTCCTATATTTATAGATGGAAATTTGTAATACATTTAAACGGTTCTTTATTGTGATATTTTGATTAAGATTAATAACAGACCTGCCTTTTTTCCATTTCTTCCTATGTAATGCGCTAGAAGGACATTAACAATCGATGACGCGGACCAAAAAGGTTATTATATGAACTAAAGTAGGAATATTTATCACCAACTTACTTTGGTCGTCAAAAGTGGGTTTCTTGGAAACAACATAATTATTTTCTGTAAATATTTCCGATGACACTTGATAATCTTCATCTTCCATCGTTTTGATCTGAAAAAAGAATATTTTTGAAAAATATCAATACGAAAGATATGTGTGGCTTTTCCTACGCGATGCACATACTATTTGTACGGAAATATCTTAAAAATCTGTTTGTTTTTCAAAAAAGCATGACTGATTCTATTTACGAAAAAGAATTAATATAAAAGTTAGAAAATATGGAGGTGCCGAAATAATAGAAAAATAATTTTTAATTTAAAAATAAAATCATACCGACAAAATTATTGTCATTGTGGTAAAAGTTGATTAGAGAAAAAAAAGGTGGAAAATGTTACTCCATCAAATACCAAAAGGTATAAGGCAATAGTGGATGCATTCATATTAAGGGAGATGATAGCTGTCATGTTCCAGGAAATTTCCATTTATTGATGTCACGTCTACATGTTCATGTGGATGGAAAATTTACAGATAATTTGTTGGTTACCTCAGCAACAATGTCGATTGAAGTTATTTTTTGATGGAACACCCTATATTCTACTATTATATTGTATAGTCATCGGTCCTTGACGAGTTTACAAAATTTCGACCTAATCTGAGAGGATAAGAGTTGAGTTTAAGGATTGCATTATAAATGGAACACCATATAGGTATTTTATTACTAAACTGTATTTTTTTTACTTTATTGTATTGTCATTGGTCTTTGACAAATTTGCAAAATTTTAGATTAATCTGAGCTTTTAAAGCATGCGTCACAAACGTACAATAGTTATTTAAGTAATTAATGGGATATGGACATTATTAACGCACGCATGTGAAGTTTGCACGACGAGGCTGTAGGCCGAGTCGTGTATTCACATAAGTGCGTTAATAATTCCTATCCCACGTATTGCGTACAAAATTTTATCTACAACTGTTTATTAGTATTATTAACAGTATATCATAAAATCGTACCCGTTACATGACAGTTGTAGATAAAGCATGTAATGATATCAATTAATAAGTGAATTAGAAGGAGGGACAGATAAACTTTATTGGCATAAAAAGCTTACAATTTTATGGAAAAAGCGACATAATTTAAAAATAGATAAAATATAAAAATAAAAATTCACAACAAAATTAAAAAAATGACTATGCTATACTAATACCTCGAATATCTTTGTTGTTAATGAAACAAAAGATATAAAAATATACATTTTTGGAAAGGAAAATGATTGCTCTTTCGAATGAGATCAAAAATTATAGGGTGTTCCATTGAGAAAAATACATATTTTCCCCTTTGAATTTGACCAACATTAGTAAAACACCCTGTGTTGATGAGATGCAATGCCAGCCAAGCCTAAAAAAATCTCTTTGATAAACTAGTGAAACTAGTGAAAACCCCATCTCTTTGGAGCAATTAATAAGCTGGGCATTTATGTTTAAAATCAGTCACTCTTATTTGGGACACCCTGTATTATGTTCAAGATATTTTCAACTATGAAAATCGGTTTATATTGTTTGAAGCACATTGTTTTATATTCAAGTTATAAATAGCAGAGAAAAGAACAATTTATTTTAGATTTGAAGAAACCATGAATACATGAAAAGAAAGCCCGAATCGTCGTTCAGGTGAAGATTTAGTGAAAAATGTATTTTGTTCTATACATTAACGCTAAAAGTATCTTAAATGTAGGATAGCGCTTCATAATTGCGGGTTAAAAATAATCGTTAAACAGTCAATACATTTATTTAATACTGTTACGAACTCACTAATTCCGAAGCCGGTCCTGTCGCAAACGATGAATGCGACCTTTCTAGAAAGGTTCTTTCGCAGGTAATATCCAGACTGTTCTGTAAATGTACCAGGCCATACAATGGTTTATCGCGAAAGTTCTAGAGATTCGAGGGACTTGGTATATATACGCGGGTTTTCGAGTGAATCGGAGAGTTGTTCAGTATACAGTGAATCGGTAAACAGTTTCAGTATACAGTGAGTGAACAGAAAGTGAATATAAATAGTGTTGAAAATAAATTAGGACAATTATTATACCGAGTGTAGATAAATTAATAGACATTAAGTAGTGTGTAAATAAATTAAGTTTATTATAGTGTGTAAGTGTTTCTTTAATAAATCAATAGTAATTAGCCATAGTGAGTGTATAATTTTATCCCACGGTAAAAACTGTTTAAATAAATAAGAAAAACATTACAATACTTGAAAATTATTGAGAACATTTTAACCATTATTAGTTGAAATTATAATATTGAATGAATTTATGGTCAAATAAACATTATAAATTGAAATATTGACTGGACTGGACTCGTATCGTATTACAGTCAAACAAAAAGCCGGCAACTTTAAGTTGCGCCAACTATACTAGATGTGATTTTATGTCCATCTAAACATCCAGTTCATCCCTTTGAACTACGTTTTTTTGAGCATATCTAAAAAAAAAACGCGCTATAGTCAAAAGCGCTCTTAACAAAGGTTAATAACCATATGTATCAAATCAAAAGACACAGAGGTTACCAAAATGTGAGATTACAAATATACCCGGAGAATATAATGATGGTTGATGTTTCCTGCATACTAGTTGACGAATTTCCACTTTTTCATCCATTCTCGAAATAGTCTATCAGATTAGGTACCATTTTTTTTGCTTGAGGATGCAAAATACCGGAAAATCGCTTCTTATTATTCATATTGTCACTTTGAATTGTCAAAGTGACATAACTGACATTTAAATAAAAACTTCGCGGGAGAAAGACTTTTTCTCCCGTCGAAATTGCATAAGTCTGTCATATTCAACGGATTTTATTTGTAAGTTATGATAAAACGCAATGAAAGAAAACAAAAACGGTGAGTATGTCTTTGTTGAATCTTATCACCCGCATGATAAGTCTGCATTTGACTATACCTACAATCTTCAAAATGTGTATCTTATTTATTTATATGAATATTAATAAATCGATCACAATTATAATAGTATATTAAAGTATAAGTGGATATTAAGGTCTTTAAAACTCGCGCGATTTTTCGAGCACGACGACGAAACCGGAATGCTCCAAATAGAGCAAGTGTTTTAGAGACCAGTTATCCACGAATACTTTACGTTATTTTTTCTAATACTGGTATCTATTACTACTACAACAACAAGAAATGGAAATAAGAATTAATAACGTAAAATAGTTGAATTGACTTCAACCTCATTGAGTTCTGAGAATGTTAACAGTAATCATTCATATACCATTTCCTCCGATTTGACAAATCGAAATGTTAATATCTCAAACAATACCCACTGTACTTTCATTTATAAAATTGAAATTGTTAAATATTGTTCGAATGAAGGTTTTGACGTTACAAAGTACTCCTGTCATATCATTAATAAAATAATTGTCATTTAGACTTCGTGTCTCGAGTTGTTGATGTTGCCATGGTAACTTTAAAAAACGCTCGTGTTTTAAAGTTCGATTTAAACACGCTGAGGCGTGCTTTAAATTTCGATTTAAACACGCTGAGGCGTGCTTTAAATAGGTAAAATGGTTCACCAATAAAAAATAGTTATTTATGATATAAGTGTTAAAAGTACATTTTTAAGGCACGCATGTGAAGGTTTCGCTTCGCTCATTCTGCAATTCACATGAGTGCCTCAAAAGGTACTTTTAACACGTATATCATACAATATTTTTTCTACAAACGTTCAAAAAATGCAATAATACAGTTTGAATTAAATTTTAAAAACCTTTATTAATACATCCAAAGGAGATAATTTTTTATTATTTAAATTTAAATTCCATTTTTTCTGCGCATCATTCCTCCTTATCCACGGAAAGTGGTAAAACAGCAGTGCAGGAAATTAATTTGTCAAATTGCACAAATTGTACTATTAATATTAATGTTAATAAATAAAATCTAAATATTTTGACGTTTGCTTTCAAAATTTGACAATTCACTTTTACCAGCAGTGCCATAAACATTTTAAGGCACTCAGTGTCTTAAAGTGACATTTTTAAGGCTTCTATGAAGTGCTAAAAATGGCATTTTTAACACGTTTGTAGAAAAATATTATTTGAAAAAATGTTTTTTATCAATTTGTATTCGAATTTCGAACTCCATAACTTCTCCATCACTAACCAAGTTTTCTGCCATTATTTAGGTAAGTGCTGCAGTAGACTTCTGGCTTCGTTATATTGTATACAATTTTATTTGCAGCTTCTTTTTCATTGTTTACGCTTTCCACTAAATAACTTTCCGCAATATTTGCAGATTTCCTTTTCCAACTAGCGTATAATACTACCATCGTGAATAATAACCATCATTACACTACGTTGAATAATATACGTAATAACGAACATGATATTTTTTTTAAATTAGTTAACGCGTCATTTTGGACTATAGGCCAACAATTTGATTTTTCAACTTCCACGTTATTTCTTACATTTCCTTGAAGATTTATTCGCCAGTTCTCCGGAAGTAATTCATTTTCAATAAATACATTTTCGCGTTTGACATTGAAGAACGAATTCCCCGGCCGTTTTCTGAAACGTGTAAATAAATTTTCCGAACATTACAGTCAATCCAATTAGCTTCGATAAATTGGATTTAGACACACACGCGCACATATCAAAAATGTCAAGATAAATGAATTGTTTCGGTGCCGTTTTATCCTTGAAAAAACCATTATGTATACTATGCCGGATAGTCAAATTTCAATAGCTTGTGGCTTCAAAAATAACTTAAATAGCGACTGTCAACAAAAAGGAAAAAAACAAATCAAAAAACCCCTTTAAGAAATTTCATTGTTCGACTATGGTGAGTGATAGTTTTTATAAATAAATTGACCCTATCTAAAAACTGTATCGTACATCTAGAATAGGGGCGTAAGTAAATTGCGCACAGTGGTCAAGAAGTTTCCCAAATTTGGGAAGGGTTCGTCAGGTAGTTGCAGCCAGGGTATTAAGTCTCTGTATAGGTAAATTGCGCACAGCGGTCAAATTGTATCCTTATTCCATAAAAATATCAGGAAGTGAGAAATAGAGAACTAAAAAAAAAACAAGAAAACCCAGGCTCAAACCCGTTGATCGAAGTGTAAATGCAAGAACTAAACTGATCTATGTACCTACGCCTCAAATTGTTATCTTAAAGTCATTAGGGGATAATCCTTTGAATCTCTGGTAACTTTTAAAATTCGTGAAATCGGTAGAAAGTTGTATGCCATTTACCTAGACCTTCTTTAGGGTCACTTGTGCGCAATTTACCTATGAAAAAGAAACATTTTGGGTATACCTGGCTACAAACTGACCGCTGGGCGCAATTTATTACCAACCCCGCTAGAATAGAAGGAAATTCCTAGACATAAATCAATCCCCAATAACAATTTAATCACACGTCCATGGTAGATGGACATTTGTGATGCCTTTTGGTCAAAATAATAAGTTATCAATAATATTTAAATAAAAGACATAAATTCCCTTGAAGCTAATTTCAATAAATCATAAGAATAGAAGTAGGAAGGTTGCACGTACGAAGTCATGTTCAGAGCGTGAAATAAACATAAATAGTATTATTTATATTCACTTATGATGAACTTGTATAAATATGCAAACGATAGTGTTTTAAGAATGATTATCACAATTACTATTGATATTCAATGACTATTAATATTAGTGTTAGTAATAAGTAGTATAATGTATAATAGTAAGTTTAAGTAATAAATAGAACGTATCCCAGTGCTACAGGTAGTTGTTTTATTCCTGTAAGATGACCCACCGAGTGACCAGCAGCACCACCTATTCAGAGGCCCATCCACACCTATAATCTATCCATCGACAATACATTCATTACACATTAATTCTGGCTTCCTCCTCAGACTCCGACTCCGATGATCCAAAATTATAAACTTCGATTTCGATTGCAATAAAACCACCTCCGTAACATCCCTAGTATTCCCTAGTTCAAACAATGGGAGTCAGATATAAAAATATCCACACTCGAGTGACTTTTTCGGTATTTATGAAATTGCTCGATCTCGTATTGCAATTTTGACTTACAGCAGCGTGTAGACAGACGATGAAAACGAAACGAACAAGCTGTGGCAGAAGGGCATAAGTAAAGGAAAAAAGCAGGAGGCACGCGTCTATCGGACAGCTTGCATACTACAATGCCGTAACACATTTATATTATTTAGGGATGCATATAAAAAGATACTATTATTTCTTGTAAAACGTAGTGTAGTTTACTTAATTATTTTTTTACGTTTCTTGGAACCAATAGAAATTTCCAATTTCAGTAATTCATTTACGTTATAGCCAATCAAATCATTATCCCAGCAAAAATTATTCAAATTATTCAATGTTGAATATTATATATTTTAATAAAAAATGCAATATTTATTTTTTAATACTATATTGATGATGCATTCAGGTAATTCTGGAGAAAACATTTGGTTCACCGATGGATCCAAAACAAACCATGGCACTGCTGGTAAAAAACTGTAAAGAATCCCTTAACATGCTGGTAAGAGACAACAAAGTGTCTCTAATATGGGTGCCGGCACATGATGGGATTGCAGGAAATGAAATGACGGACCTGCTAGCTAAAGAAGGTTCTAAAGGTGCAGTCGCAGGTCCGGAACCGTTTTGTAGAATCACAAAGGATTACATAAGAGGAGAAGTCGGGAATTTGCTAGTTAAGGAAAACCAACTCAAATGGAGGCTGACACAAGGACACCTCCATACTAAGAGTCTACTGAATAAGTTAGACAAGGAGCTCTCGTCCAGGCTGCTGAAACTGGGTAAGAGAAATTTGAAATTTGACAGACAGTTACCGACCTGGTGACTGGACACTGTATCCAGAGGAAGCATTTGCACAGGATGGGCAAAGTAAGTGAATCTATGTGCAGACAATGTGGACTCTACGATGAAATACCTACTGGAGGTTCGCATTGTTTACATTAATAAAAAAACGTACCCTATTAACCGGACGCTACTGTTAGCAACAGTTCGCCAGCGCCGCTCTCCGTTATAACAATCTTCCAGCTGTTACGTTTCCAATTATGAAAACATATGCTCCATTATCATGTTGAAGCTCTTTTCTTCAAAAGCCCTCGGTAGGATGCGGTTGGGCCTTTTCTGACAGGTAGATTTTTTTATTATATCATTAACAAAGGAGAGGTGAAAATAACAGGTGGTGGTCTACGTTGGTTTGGGTCAAATATTATTTTGAATAATCACAAAATGGTATTTTTTATTTTCAACTTTCTCTGATAAAAATTATTTTATCTTTATTTCCTTTATCAAATGTGACACTTAGTCACTGCTTGACGTTAGGTAACGTCACATTTTTCATAACCTTCTTTATATCAGTTATGAAAAGTAGTTATGTAGAAACTTTACAAAACTGTTCAAGTTTCAAAGAATAATTTATTAATTAGGTACTGTCAAAACTGACAATTATTCAATTATTTAAACTGAAAATTTTTTGACAGTTCCTAGAACTAATCAAATTTCCTCATTTTTGATCATATGAACAATTTCACCCAATCATGTCAACATTACACTGAAAACAGACCTTGGGGCTGTTTTCACACGTTGCTATGGATGCATATTGATTTATTTCGACTTTGAAGTTTCAAATATTTAATATTTCGAAATGTCACATTTAACTTTTCTAATTGTTCCTTTGTTAATTGCACCTTTAGATAAATTGTTTAAGATCTGTTCTTTTTCTATAATAAGCAAAAAATTTTCTATCCGAATAACCCTCGGACATTGATAAATGCTCAAAAATTTTATGACAACTTTCTCAAGCTTGTTGCTTATAGGCAACAGACCTCCGCCTACGGCGTCGGTCTTTTTCCAAGCAACAAGCTTTCGACATCTGTCATAAAATTTTTTCGAACAATTATCAATGCCCTTGGGTTATTACTACTGACAATCACCCCATTATTTTTATTAAATAGTATTTTAAGATTTATAAACATTGAAAACAACATTATAAAGGACACAGTTATTTAAGGTAAGTCAATTTCATGGGTGAATACTTTATATTTACAATACTTCTAACATCATTTGAATCCACTTTAATATTACCATTGTAATCGAAGATTTTATAAAAAAATATAAAAGCGCGGAATTAGGTAAAACGTTGTACGTAAACACGTTATAAAGAGAGCGACATTGGTACGCTTTTTGAACAATATCGCTCTTTTCATAACTAGTTACGTAAATAACTATTTTCTACTACCGCGCGTAAAGTACGTTCTTTACGCACGCTACGAAGTGTGTAAAGTTTTACTTTTTCACACTAGTACGTAAAGTAAATTTTTTGTAATTTTTGAGGAGTATACTGACATTTGAATATTTGAAATATATATTTGTATAGGTGTAGTTTACCAAATGACTGAAAAATTGGAAGAATTATTGGAATTCTGCTATAATTTTTAATAAAAAGAAACGTATACTTAATATCAATAATTTTCCAACGTTTCTGGTATAAGCCTCTTCAAATGAATGTCAAATAATAATAATTTTGCCAGTAGTTTCGGTAAAATCGTAAAAAAGTATATACATTTTTTTTATTCGGCGTCCTTTATCTTGAACACGGATGGAGTTGGGAAAATTTTTTACCAAGCAAACCCCAATTATATTTCAATTTTCTACCCATTCTAGTGACGGAATCAACCTTTTTTTGAAACACCCTGTGTGCAAAGTAGAAAATACCACCCTTGTATTTTATATAAATCATATAGGTGGTATTGAGTATTGTATGTACTTTGAGAAAAATTAAAGCATAAAAACGTTTGTACGTATTTACATCATTATTTTTCTGATTTTTTGTACAGCACCTGATTGTAACTTTTTAAAATTCAAAAAAAAACTCTCAAGTCTGCCATTTGAAGCAGGTGCATTTTGATAAACGAGTATGCATGTTTTTAAAGCATCTGTCACATGTACCTATGCATGCAGATGAAACAATAATCCGATAGAGATCAAAAACATCAAACGATTTAAATGATTCGAATCCATAGAAAGGTTGTTGCATTGTACGCTTACAAAATAGCATTGTACCTAGTCTTTGAAAAAAAAAAATTACATTAATTTGTGTTAAATCACATCGGTAAGTTGGTTTGATTAATGAAAATAAAATGGAACTGAACATGGGATTTGGTCTCACGAGATTCTTCAAGACTTCTATTTGAACTGTAAACGTGTTGGATTATTGAGAAAAAAAAAACTTGTTCTATTACTTTTATTGAAGAGTGACTACTGGAACCAGCATATTAAAGTTTTTTTCAATAAAATCATCTACTCCTTCAACTTCGCTCTGATTTAGCCACTCTAAGCCGTTGTCGCTCGCGCAAAGAAGTACTATTTTCTCAGATTTGGCCGTATTATATTATATGCAGTTATTTCATAGAATACCTAGTTATTCCATGAAATAGCTGATCGTGTCCGTTAAAGTGTGTAATATGTTATTAATTTAACACTTTAGCTAGTTATTCTATGAGATAACTAGGTATTACGTAAATTAACTAATGAGAGACAGTTAAAGTGTAAAATGAACAGTTTATCTAATTTATGCATGTATTCATGAAAACGTACCTTAATATCATTTGTTACAACAAGGATTACTAAAATGACACTTGCAATTACAAAGAACATTATTTCTTAAGCAAAAAACATTTTTTGTTGACACACCGGGTTTTACACGAACAATTTTTAAATCCCTAACCAGTACTTACCTAAACTTTGAGCTGTAGCAACCGACCGAAGCGATATTTTTACATCCGGTACTTCTTCGATTTTAATTAATTTTTGTTCGCAGACACTGAACTGGGATCGGGAATATAATTGTTTTATGCGGTCGCTTCTTGTGCCCAATTGGAAAAATCCTTCTTCGGTTATTTTTATGATGAAAACTAAAATAGATTTTGCATTACCTTTTCCTCTGTCAACTTCAGACACTGGGATACGGACGGGGCGTGGAAGATAAATGTATTTGTCGAGCGAGATATATGATATAGATTATTTTACACTTTAACGGGTTGCAGTTCGTTATTCTATAAAATAATCAGTTAAACCATGAAATACAAGAGAGTTTCACAATTTTACGGACACTATTAGTTATTTCATGGAATAACTAGGTATTCTATAAAATAACGGATTTCATACTTTAACAGTAACAAACACAATCCAACACCACAAGTAGTAAGACTTAAATTAGAGCATACCTTCCGAATGATATGTGGAGAGCAGCTGGCCAATTCAAACAATAACAAGTACGACTATATGCAAAAAATCTCATTAAAGTCACTCCAATGGACTCTTCTCAAAAAGTGTTTCATAAAATCGTCTCTTAATTTCCTTAACAATGTATTTCTCAATATCTTTATCATAAAAACATTCTTACTTGAATACATTTAACTTTCCAATTATCTCAAATAATTGGAACAAATTAGACACAATTCTAATTGAATTTTTTTTTCAAATTTTATCGATTAAAACAAATTTGTACTGAATCAAAAAAAGTGAAACCGAAGCAAAATTTCTCATTATTTTTTTTAATTATCCGCCCAAATCCTTTTAATAGCATTTTATGATAATCTCAGATGTCTTATACAATAAGCGGGCTCAGACGCTCCCAAAAAAATGGATCTTTTCACAAAATTTCATTTGATTATGTAATCTCGTTAAATTGTTGAATTTAATTGCTCTACATAGCAAGGTACCAAGTAGGGACAAGACTCTGTATTACTTCTGGGTAACTGTGTCAAGTATTACATAAAAATATTGGAACTGCGTCGGCAAATCTTTATCATTTTTAAAAAATACCAAAATACCCCAGTTCTTAAAAAAAAGGCATTATCCAACCTTAAACTTATATATTCAAATCGAAAGTTATTTAAAATAAACAAAAAATATGCAGCTATATGATCAGATCCTTCAGAGTTTTTTTGTATTATATGCAAAGATGTCTTTTCCGCCAGTTCCTTGGTGTGAGCCCGGGTTTTCTGTTCCGTGGATGAACGGAACGGAATAAATAAAAAACGGAAGTGGTTACAGGATGATCACGAACTTCCTCCAACAACGCTTCCATGGTACAAACGCACAAAACACCAGCAACAACAAACACACTGAGATGACGCGGGGTTTTGCAGAAATGAGGGCATCAGAGCACGTGGTTCATTGCGCTTGCGCTAGGCCGTGGACGGGCTGGACGTTTGTAGAAAATCACTCGCAGAGCAATCCTCCGAAAACCGTCGCGGACGTCAAGGACGCTCGCAACGCTCTGTACTCTCGATGTGAACCGTCTCATTTGATAGCATGGGCAGCGATTTATTTTGACAAAAACGTACCAAACGTCCAGGACGTTCAGTACGCCGGTGTGCAAAGGCCTTAAGATGCAGTCAACGTAACGCCTTCAAAAACTCTATTTTAGCTGCGTTCGTTATTTGCGTCCGATTAATCTTTTTAGTCTGAACCGTTCGTTTATTACATCTAGAGGTAGGGGAGGTAAATCTGAACTGTTCGGTAATTCCGCTCAGATCAGTCTGATGTAAATCTGTTTGCTCGGAATATTTTGACCGACGAGAAAGATTAATCTGTTTATCTGTCATGTTATGAGGTTATGTTGTAGTCTCTCTTGTCATTAGGTAAATCTCGTACTGTTTGTTACGAGAGCTTATTTTCCCGACATATTCCAACGTTGCCAAATTTAGTAGTAACATAACAATATTGAAATAAATATGTAAATAGCAGAAAATAAGAAATATAAAACTAAAAAAAACAAGAAAATCCAGGCCCAAACCCGGTTGATCAAAGTGTAATAAATAAAAAACTGAAAAAAAAACAAAAAAACCCAGCACCTAACCGGGTTTCGAACCTACGACCTCTGAGCTGTAAGCTCAATACCCTACCAACTGCGCTAATCAGCTCACATTTAGTCACATCGAATAGAAGGTTAAAGGCTACTTGGACGCATGCGCACCTCAACTACTAAATTTGACGTGGTGGGTGGAATATGTCGGGAAAATAAGCTCTGGTCTGTTTGTTGACCATGAATAGCTACCAAAATTGTCTCAGGGCTAGACATAGTCGTAAATAATGGAAAATAAAATCTAAAACGACAAAATCAAACAAAAAAATCGTAGTCTCTAAAATTAAACACAGGCAAAAGGGAGGTTAGAAGTTCGTTTATATGTATGATTGGTAAAGCCGTTCGTTAATAGCAATTTGCTCAGATTAATCTGTCATCACGTGACCAATTGTTCGAAATTCAATATTCTGAATAGAATATACAAAAATAGATAGATAGAATTCAATCATCTGGCTTAAAACAACGATACGACAACGATGCAGAAT
>CAJUYG010005134.1:0-14597 GCA_910591675.1 Galerucella calmariensis | reverse complement strand
TGGATAATTCGTTTTATCGATTGTATGACAGTGAACTGTTCACGTATTCGGTATAAACCAATAAAGAAGTTATTGAAATATATGATGTTCAGTATGTTCCGTATTCGAGGCGTATTATCGGGATCTCGAGAACGGTGAGAGATAGATAAATGGTTAATGTTACCAGAATGGCGCATTTGAGATAATTACACGGGATCTGATCCCAAATATTCTTGTTTATTTTCGAGATGAATGAAAACGAGTAACTTCTCGGATTTTTGTTACTATTTCTATGTGGAGTCATTCAAAAAGATATGAAAAAACAGCTGACACCCCTTTATTGTAATTTTTGTCACATACGTAGCCATCTGATGATTCCGAATTTCATATTGATCATCACCTGAATTTTCTTAAATACGAACATGGACTTTTTTCATTGTAGTTACCTTTTTTACATTGAGAAAATCGCTTGCTCCAAAAACAAGCAAGAATATTCGGAGATCGATCGCATTTAATTATTGTTATTTCTGAATTTTCCAAAATTTAATTGTTAGTCTATATCCTACCCTTTTCGAGATTAGAATGATATATATGTTTGGATGGACTGTACATATCAAAAAGATATGGGGTGATTACTTTTAACAATTCAACCAACTTATCCTCAGATTTCATCAAGAAGGTAGCATGAAATAGAAAATTTGCGGTTAGGGGTAGAGTGCTCCCGGCGTCGGTGAATAGCCTCAGTTGCAGAAATAGACCGACGTTAAATAACAGAGTAAAAAAAAATGTGTATTGTATGTCAGAATCTGCATCTATTGTATGGTAGGATCGCCATCTGTTGTATGGCAGGATCGCCATATATTGTATGCTAGGTCTTCCTGAAGTAGTGAAAGTCCGATCTCCTTTGGAGCGGCTCAAATAGGCATATAAGAACTACATAATTAGCTGAAATGATGTTTAATTGGTCAGCTTAACAAAACTAATTACACTGATTGTAACAAGGGAAACGAATGAATATAACTGAATATATCTGAATGTATGTGAATATATCGATTATACATCTAAATCCATCTGAATGACCACTTGTATACTCCATCATCATCGTATATGTATACTTCAATTATTCTCTTACGTGATAGTTCAATGTCGCGATAATTCTTATCTTGCTTTTAATCATGACCTTACGTGTGTATTTACTAGTCTACAACTATGATAAAATAACCAACTGCATTGTTCCTAAAATACCTATGATTACATTGAATTATTCAATAACAAACAGCTTCATTTAATTTTTCATTAATAAACAATTTCAATGTATTCAATTCTTGGTTTTATGTAATACCAAAAGACATCACAAAGGTACCAAAATTTTGTGGGGACATTACTCATTACAATTCATACCACCAAATATTCAATTCTCTTATAATTGACAATGTGGAGTTGATTGATGTCCAAAATTGATTGATCTTGAAAGCTATTTCTCGTGAGAACCATTGCAACTTGAGCCATAAATTTGTTGAAGCGGCTTTTTCCACTTATACACATTGAGAACGAACACACTATTGTCACGTTGGAGATTCACCTGAAATCATATGATATTACATGACATGTCACGCTCAAATTTCCTGTTTAAACATCAATTTTTCGAGGCGTGAAACCGTGAATAACTGTCAAAATTGAAGAATTTTTAATAGAAAAAGTGCGTTTACGTGAGGTACTTTACAATACTCGGTCAAGTAATTACCGTGACCGAAATATGCTATAACAAGCTTGGCAACAAATACGACAATACATTTTGAAGCGATCTCCATCACTCTGTATTAACTTGTAGCCTAAAGAGCCCCAGGAAATCACTCAATAAAATATTCTTAAGACGGAAAGGTTACAGCTGAACAGCATGTCCTGAAATAAATTATGAAATTTGCCTTGTTCCTCTCTTCTCGAATTAACGTCATAAATACATTGTCTAGTTTCAATATTATAAGCAGCCATAAGTGAAGCACATGCGTTTTCCAAGTCTTCTTCAAACGCGGAAGATGGAAATGTACTGTCATCGCCATTATTATTGTTAATTTGGCACATTTTCAGGTTAAGCAAAGTGAAGTGACGTGATGGTAATGTTATTGCTTCTACATAAATATGAATTCACATTTGGTGTGGAAGCATGTGAACTCACGTGACGTGATAATAATGTGTTTCCACCTCTACAGTCTTAAACAAAGGTATGAAGATAGATGTATATCTTCTTAAAGCTTAGTTATACCAGAAATATCAACCTCAGAAATTCCTTCCCAGTCTAGACAGCAAAAATCTGAAATATCTCAGTCCACACATAGCTCTGTTAATACTAGTTTCAATGTTCATTCAACAAATGTTTAAAAAAAATTATTTTTGTAATTTTAAAAAGCATACTATTTATATTTGTTTTCTTTTCAAAAATTTGGATCCAATGAAAAAATGGCATTCATAGGAAATTAAGCCTTACGTGTAAACTGTTTCAGCTACAGCCATCGTGTAATTGATTGTAGATTACATTACTGTTCCAATTGTGGTCAGACCCTGAATAGCATACTTTGTAACTGGATTATTCCAAATATCAAGAATAAGTCCCATCAAACTAATACTCAAAAGCCACACAAAAGAGTGGTACAAAATACAAATTCGGAGAAAAAGTACAGAATCACAATACTTTGATAAACAGATAAAATCCAAATGCACCTCGCACTGTACGAAGTCATAATGGTGTTAGCTATACAGTTGATCAGTTGTCTCAGAAAAATGGGTAAAAGTCCTGTATTCTCTCAGATTCCGATCATTTTCCATTTCATGAATGGAACTTTAATTCAAGTGTATTCCTCACCAAACCAACCGGACAATGAATTATTCTCAACAAACTCGTCTCTCTCTGAATGGAACAGAATATTCAGCCAAAGGCCACTACTAGAATCCCAATTCGGATCAATTAACGATTTTAATGACCGAAAAAATGGTAATTCTCTCAAAACGAGAAGTTTTGTGAAAAATATCACAGATTCAAGCCCCCTTGTGATTTACTGGTTAAGGGTTTCTTATCGCAATATTAATTAGGCAAAAACTTTGTATCCAAAAATTGTATTACGATATCTTCGCGATATTACCAACCATTCTTGTTTATAATTGGGAGGATAATATCACTTGTATACCGGTTCCGGTGTATTTGCGCCTCATCAGTACAAGGTATATATATCATACGTCCAGAAGCTTTTAATTCTGGACTGGAGATAACGATGAAATTACCTTGACACATTTACCCCAGTGGACAAAATGCTGGAAATGCGATAAAAGCATCATCCTTACAGCTAACCACAAACCAAAGCACCATGAACAAATATTACTGAATATGTTTTTGTAGTGTCTTTTATTTTCAGGCGATATGTTTTTTTTCTGTCTTTCCTGAAAATACGATTGATTACGGGAAAAAAAATAAACTTCCGTTGCAGAAAAACAATTCAAGTCAATTGGAGGCTACGCTGATTTGAAAACTGGATTTTCCAGTTTCAGCTCGATATTTTGGAATTGGAATTTTTTTTTAGAAAACATAAGAGTACAGTGTACTTATCGTTTATAATGTGTGATGGACCCTTGTCACTCAGAAAGTATTTTCTTCCCTCCTTCCGTGGGTACTCTTGAAATACATCATAGATCTAGATCACCGGTATTCGTGCACAATTTGCTTTTTAGCTGTGGATTATGCATGCTCTAGATCTTTGCTATATACATATATAATACTTCACTTGGTGGATGGGTCAAGAATTATCTCACTCATTTGCCAGACTCTTGCAGGAAGGCCACGTCAATGCCTTCCAGATCCAATATCTTAAACAACGTTACCGAGGCGGTTCGCAGGACCCTTATATTCTCCTTCATCGGGGTGGAGAGTCTTTCTGCTCTTGCTCTCAGGACTCTTTTTCCTCCGTCGGTAAAGCTATCTCTTGAACAGATGTCCCTAGGAGTATGCTTACTACACTTTTGAAAGGTTCGCTCCTTATATTGAACTTGGTGTTCAGGCACTACCCTCGAGTACTCTGGATGTAGCTACAGGCCTTGTCTGCAAAGTTCTGGATCTTTCTTCCTTAGGGCGAATTATTAATCTCTCCAGCCCAAAAGGGGTACGTATTTAACTTTTAGAACCTACCCATGGAGAGAGTCCATAGCACTCCATTGTTTGAGGGCACTTTTTTCTGACTGTCTTGAGCCTGTGGTTATCTATCGCCAATTTCTCAAGAATTTTGTTGAAATCCTGTTGGAATCTTCATTTCGTACGAAGCCCGTTCAGGCATGTGGTTTGGGTACATCACTCTCCTCTAGTGCCTTCCCATGGCTCCGGCGTTGGAATGATTTTTGCCAACCGTTTTGCAAAAGTCTCGGTCTATGCGTGCTTTTCAGAACGCAGATCTGGGGCCCTTTTTTCGTGATAGCATCATAGGTCGCCATGACAGGTTTATGGACTTGTTTTTGTCACCCGTACCTTGAAGAAAGCAGGAGCTGAAAGGCACACTATCGGTTTGCGTCCTTTTTCCTTTGTTTTTATTTCCGGGTGGTTTGCTCCTATCTGACCTCTGTCTTTTGGAGCCTCTGGTCGTATTTATTTTTGTCTTGGCCTTCACAAGCTTTGACGGTATATCCTTCGCCGTTTTTGTGAAACTGGCTCTATTCGTGGCTTTTTAAGTCTGATAATACTTTATTGTTCTAAGCCTATGGGCTTATTGTCAAATTTTTCGAATTTTGGTTTGGGGCTGGAAGTAAATGAGTCGCTATTGCCACAACTTCAATATTTTCGTTATCGGACTCTCGGACGGATAACTTGAATTGAACTTAAATCTTGTAGATCCTACTGACCACGTTTGAATAAGAAGTGTAATTCAATGTAGATGCCTATTGCCTATATCCCGGGAAGTAGTAGTTTCTTCTTAGTTAAGCAGTCTCTGTTTTTGGAAAAGATTTTCCAAAACTTTGTAAGACGTTGGAATGATATATTCATTCTTCGATATCAATTGAAATGAATTCTGGCCTTGCTTCACCAATTTACTTACTTTGGCTTTGGAGACTTCGGATAGTTTTGCAGTTCCACCAATGGCGAGGTCCGACAGCTCCTTGTGGGAGAACCACTACTGTTACATACCGTATCGTCTTATCAAGGGTTCGGAAAAGTACATCAATATTTTGGTCGTTAATTTCACATAAGTTCTTGATGCAGATCGTTGGCGAATGTATTGAAAGTTTTTTTCTGAGACCACCTATTTCCAGCATATCAAATAATATGGACAGAAGTTCATCTTGCTCAACCTTTTTCCATAGCCCATTGGATGATATTAATACCCAAAAACTATAGGGACAGATGTCACAGATATTCAGATCTTATTGTCATATCAAAGTGTCACTGTGTAAACACTATTTTCACTACATTTCCTACGTTATTCTTCTCAATCCAAGTTCAAAAAGTATTTTTCATCCCCATTCCTCTCACGCATTCATCAAACCGAACTCATTTCAAATATGGATGCGAAGCTCTCCAAGCAGCAGCACAGATAATTTCAGAATCTCATTTTCTATGACTACGTCTATATAATACAGTTCATTTTCACGTATTTGTTCGACTACTGGGACTATTAAATGTCTTCAATTCAGCAGTCCTCTTGCTAGTCCGTATTCCGCAACATGGATCCTAGTGACGGATGTTTTGTTCCGGATCTATTTGAATTAAGTTACATGTATCTGTTAATTGTGGGCGAGGACAGACTTGCAAGAGAGCTATTATGTTAGAGACTGATACAGGACCGTGTTATTCTACATTAGACAATTATTGTTAATTTGTTTTCAACCAATTATTGTCGAACAATAACTGACAGCAAGTTATGGATGAGATGATCACAATTGAAATTCCTGATAATTCCGAGTTTCATAAACATGAAAAAAATGGATAATCGGAGAGCAAAAATTGAAGATTATTTGGCTAAGCAATGTGCATTTTAAAACTGAATTTGGTATTCCGGAATAGACAAGGTAGAACAAAAAATATATTCTGATTCATATGATTGAAATCACGTTTATATAGACTTGATTAAATACTTCAATGTCATCAGAAATCGAGATGAATATGGAATGAAGCTTACAATTTCCGATCAATGAACCCACTGAAAAAGTGAAACACAGGTACCTAATTCGCTTTAATCCAAACAAAAGTTATTCGTAAAATCGCAAACTCATTTTAGTTCAATCCCTGGCCTATTTCTCAGACCTAAGCAAATAACTGTGTGCAGCAGTGACCGTTTTGCTACGTGCCTCCTGGGAGAGATTTCAAACCACATCCAGTATTATGTAGTTTGCGTTTGGTGGGAGCGTTTCCACACATCCTGTGTTGAAGTGATAATATCCAATGACCCCAATTTTCAATGGTTTTTTAATAATATCTGTTCTGCAATACTTATTATACCATTCATATGAATGTATGAGTAATAGTTTTTTTGTATAATTAACATTATGGTCACTGCATCCATACTTTAGTCTATGTACAGCATATCAACCTTGAATTTTCCAACATACTTGGTCTGGTAGCGTGACTAGGAGAAGGAAATAACGTCGTCTTCAACAATTTATAGCAATGCGGATGTTACGATTTGCATTTCTTGTACGATTCGTGCTTCAACGTCACATATATTGTAGGATCTGCTGGTGTATACTCCAGATTTTGGATATCTTCATAGAAAAAAGATTATTGAGCCAAGATCTAACTGGCATCAATTGTTGCCCTTCTTCTGATCCATCAATCTGGAAATGCTATGTCAGAAAACTGGGGCACAAACCAGCGGTGACGATGCGCCATTCTGTTAAGACAATTTCCTATGGTATGATTTCGATCATGGGGAGAAGCTAAGTCAAATGAGGAATGTCTTTTGCAGAAAATGCAAATACAGATCTCCTTGCTTCGGCACATATGTCATTAGTTTTTGTATTTTATCACCATGAAATTTCTAGAAAGCCCATTAAAAGATTCTTCACAAATTTTCTTCAGTCCGAACTGAGTCGCACACTAGTTTTGTTTGGTACATCTCCCACTAATGTTTCCATCAATACAGGCAATAATACAACTGTTTTCGCTCAAAAGCCGGAAGCACTCCAACCTATTGGCTTATTGTACTCTATCACCACATTTAGTCCTCCCACCCAGTTATCAGTTATCCCTGTAGACAATATGGTTTTTTGTGGCGCCTCCATCATTTTTTGGCGTCACCACCATTTTTTGAAAAATTGTCAAATTTCTGTAATATAATAAGTTTTAATAGTATTTATACATATATAACATATACAAAGATACCAAGTACACTAGGAAATGGAAACAGCACGGGACACAGGTCAAGAACCGGACAAAAACGAAGAATCAGCATTTAAACCAGGTTTCAGCTTGAGCAAAACGCCCCCACACAGAGCTAGAACATCAAGCGATAGCAGATGCTACGAGGAGAAGAAGATCGAAAAAGAAATTCAAGAGAAAGAAAAACAGAGACAAGAGGATATGGACATGGAACAGGAATTGGAGGAATCTTCATATAAAAAAAATAGATCGGATACAGCAACAAGGAGAGAAACTAGAGATATTAAAGATCTAATTTTAGAGGTAGCAAGAAACACCCACGGACTCAAAAATGAGATCACTCTTGCTGGCACACATCGGCCGGCAAAGACAAGATCTCATTTAATAAATCAGACCAACGAACGGTATTAAATAATACAGAGGTGCTCACCAATTACATATTGGAGTTGGTTGCACATTTAGCGATAAAAGAGAAAGAGCTGTCAGACCTAAAAGAGAAGACAATACCAAGGCAACAACATGGAAATTTGGAGACAGACGAGATAAAATCGCTAAACGGCAAAATAGAGGCACTTACTGAAATCGTAATGGACAGAATGCAGAGAGTGACCGTACCTGCACAAGTGAGCGTACAAAACAAAACCAGAGAAGGAGAAAACCCAACGGAACAATACAGTTCGAACTACCCACCAATAGGACTACCAACGAGAACCTACGAGGACTTAGCAGCGAAGAAGCCGCAAAATGAAAATACTAAAATGCCATGGACCCCACCTAACCAAAAGAAACAATACGAGACCTTCATAAAACTTAAAGACGGAACAGACAGCGATACACAGGCACAAACTATGTCGGAACTCAAAAAAATTATAAAACCGACAGAAATGGAAGGAGCTTATATCCAGCGCACTAGAACGGGCATTATAGTTGCCACCGAGTCAAAAGAAAAACATGAGGACATACTAAATAGAGCGCAACGGACAAACAAATTGGAATTGAAGGATGCCACAAGATCAAACGAACCAGCAATGTTACTAACAGGAATGCCCAGAGATACAAAACTGGAGGAGCTCGTAGAAGGGCTCAAGTATGAGAACGAAGAGCTAGAGGATAAATATGGCAGAGAAATGGAGCAGATTAAAATCCTAACTACCAGGGTATGTAGGAATCCCTACAAAATTAATATGATCCTACAAGCTCCCATCAACTTAACCAAGGAGATAATGAAACAAGGATACATATATTATGATCTGTCAAGAATATATGTGGAAGAACACATGTCGGTGGCGCTATGCTACAGGTGTTGTAGATATGGACATGTCAATAAATTTTGCAAAGAGGAAAGACCAACCTGCTATAAATGTGGACAGAGGCACGATGGTAGCAAATGCATAAATGTACAATTCAACTGCATAAATTGCGAAATGTTGAGACTCCAGCCCAGAGGACACCAAGCCAAAGATACTAGATGCCCACTGTACCAGAGGAAACTAGAAGAGCTGAGAAGGCAAACAAACTTCAGCCAATAAACAACAACAACACACACACACAACAACACAACACCACACTACACCTAACTACAACACAAACACGAAACAAAGAAAACCACAACAAAGACTCGCCTCGCTAACACTGACATGAGTATTAAACTAATATTAATATAATAATATTAAAATAATATATGAGTCACGGACTTGGTTTTTATTCCACAAAATCTGCAGCTAAGATTCCCGTCACATAACCCTCTTGTATGCAGATGATATTTCACCGATGCATGACCCGTTCAATAGCCGGTAATGTTTCTTAGCTAATTTCTACTGATTTTAAGTAGTTTTCTGGCCCGTTTAACACATGGCGTGTCACCTATAAAGGTTTTACTATGGACCTTCACCAGTGTTAATGTTACATTACGGCCATTTTAAGCTGCAAAAGTTGCCTCGCTGTCAGTTAGTATGTTTATTCTATGAGTATCAGTCCTGCATTTGTTAACCATCTTAAAGAACGTCTCTGCACATTATTCTTAGTGGTACACCATTTCGTCTCCATTCCAAACTCACCTATTGGAAAAAATAAATAGTTATTAGCTGTCAGGATTTATTCATAAAGATGAGTTTTTGTAACCATTTCAAAAGCCATATAGATGAAAAATAGAAATACGACGGTAAATGGTGTCACATGATTTTAGTATAAAAAATATTTCAAGATTTCACACCCTGTTTTTGAACATAGGACGATAATAACAACAAAATTTTCGAAACTGCCTTTTTATACCCTTCTCTTATCTTCATATTTTCACAGACGGTGGAATGGTGGATGGTGGAACATTTCCTTCAAACGTTGCCAACTTGGCATGTGGCTTATCTACAGGAATATATTCAGTTATAACACTGATGTAAATAACGTTATCACACGTATTGTCCATAGATTTTTCCCATTTATTAGGCATCAAATTGGAAATATTGAAAAGAATCAATATAAATTGGAAATTTAAAAACTTGATGTGGCAAAATAAAACAAAAATAGAGAAAGTACACTTACGAATAAGCTGCCCAAAGAATACCTGTATTTCGTTACATAAAACTTTGAATATTATTTTAAATTTCTTTCCCAGAAGGTTTGACGCGTAATTCGTTATCGGTATATTGAATCCCTATATCCCCTTTCAGTGCTTTTGAGATATTGAGGATTGGTATTTGAAATAGAATTTTTGGAACATTGCATCTTTTCCCCATTTTTATTTTAAAGGTTCCTTCGCCTTATATTCATAACGCTCACCTGGAATATATGCATCTTCATAATATTGGTTTGAACAAAGATACACTAAACTTCTTCCATATATTTCATTCTACCCGTTTGAGAAAGCCAATGTGTTAGCGAAACGCGTCACGAATATGTATTGACCTCAGTTCAAATAATATAATGAATGTTAAAACAAATTGAATTGTTTCATTTCATCGTTTAGTATAGATCTTCATCAAGTAAAAGTATCATTCATTCAATTATCAAGACGACCAACATTTGCAGTACACCAATGTGAACTGGATAGATCCAACACTCGAAATTTTCTGTATTGAAAGTGAAAATGCGAAGATAATGTCAGATAACCCGGAAGTCCGGCTCGTTTGAACTTGCGTACCAATTCAGCAATTCAGACCGAGACGAATGCTTTGCGGATATCCAGTGCCACAATATTCGACGTTGTCGTAGTCGAAGCCCTTCTCTCGTATAATTAATTACCCTGATATTCCGTCCCAAACCCATATTGTTCCCGCGAAATTTTGCCTCTAAGCTATCCAGCATTAGCTTATCGATGATTTTTCTCTCAATTGCTCAGCACCAAAATAAGTCTGTATTTGTTAAAATAGCTCATACCACTTATTTACTTTGAAGTCGGTACAGACTCAGGTGGGTAGTGTTGTTTCCAATTCAAAATTTCTTAGCAAAACCAACAGGCTAGTTACGTTGTTTTTTTTAATATGGGTATCAACTACTTAGAATTATTAGCCCATCCACTCATGAATTTTGTTTCATTTTTTTTCAAATGTCTCTATAAAGGTTATTTGATCTAAGAAAAGTAAGTACTATTTTAGCCGTATTTTTACTCTCCAAACCAGGTAGGCGTAGCTGCCGCCTGCTTATTGCATATTTGGAGCAATCAATCAGGATATGATGCACTGTTAATGGGGTTTCACAGGTATTGCACAGTGGTTGTCTTTGTCCTCTCAGCATATAGCATGGAGTCAGTCTTGTAAGACCTATTCTTAGTTTGGTAATTATGGTTTGTTTCTCTCGACTTAAATCCCGAAATGTGTTTTCTACTTCAATCGATGGTTTTATTTCTTCAAGTTGTGTTTGTTTACTCATCCATTCCCTTTTCCAATTTCGTGATATTTTTTGCTCAAAGTGATTTTGTTGATCCTGGAATCTTTCCTTACTATTAGCTGCCTGCTTGGCGGCTTCATCTACAATTCCGTTGCCTTGAATCCCCACGTTACTAGGTATCCACATAAACTTCACTGTCTTGCTTTGCTTTTGGAGCCAGCTTAATGAAGCCTGAATTCTCCTGACTAGAGGTTTTTTGTTGAAAGTGTTTTCAATCGCATCAAGTGAATTGAGAGAGTCACAAAATATAAGTGTTGTTTGGATACCCAGGTGATCGATATATTTCAAAGATTGCCAGATTGCATATAATTCGCACGTATATACACTCGAATTCCGGGGAAAAGTCCAAAAGAATTTTTGATTGTTACATACAAAAGCGCTTCCACAACCTTCGTCTGTTCTCGATCCATCCGTATATAAAAGATGACATCGTCCCTGCTTTTCCACTATTAGATTAATTTCTGTCATATAAATGTCTTTTGTGTTATCTTGTTTGTTATAAAGCGTACATTCTTTGCAAACTTGTGGCTTATTATTTGTCCATGGCGCAGTGTCATATTCATTAATAGGGTATGCGCTGGTCGATTCATCCTGTAACCTTCCAATTAGCTCATGAAGTCTCCGAGCTGCTGGTCTGGTGAATGTGCTTCGACGGTCAAATACGTCAAATACGAATACGCCCAACTGTTCCTATGAGAACATCTCAGTATATACTGAATGTGACTGTTGAGATCACATCTAAATTGTGTAGTTAATTAGCAGGGTTTGTCTCCTATATTTTGAAGAACTGCATAAAGAAAAATATGGGCTTGTTCGGAATGCTCCCAATGCAAATCTCAATGTTTTCCTTTGTGTTACTATTATATAGTCGCTTCAACCAATGAAATTATTACCAAAAAAATTATACATTTTCAACGATTATATCAGGTTTTACAGTTTGGTTTCCATTATATACAACACCAACAGATTCACGTAAAAATGGTTCACCTTAAAAAGCTTCAAACTTATTGGGTAACTTATTTTGTTGTCTTGATATCAGGTATTTGGAGCAATTTTATATTATGTTTCACTGTTAAGTCTGTGTTACATACATTGTATGTCTTCTTTTGTTATTGAGAATTCATGGGATAAATTGATGTGTCCTATTCGGAGTTGATTGATTTTTATTTGGTTCTCTTCGTGTTCAGTTTTCCATCGTCACGGTTCCACATAGCGTTCAATCTTGCAGAGCTTCAGAATTCCCACTTGCACTTCAGTTTCAATGTAGCAAAATCGCTATGCACACCATTTGACACATTTGCCGAGCTTTCACTTGTAATAGCTTGTCGCGCCAGGAGATCATCCTGAAGGTATATACTACAGTAAATTGATGAGTTAAATAAATGGTTGACACTTTTTGTGGGGTGGAAACTACAATGTCTTCAGATCCCTTCTCCATACTCATAACCTGTATATACTGTTGATAAGTGCGCAGCCAAATCTTCCAAGATACCTGTATATCACAGTGAAACGTTATAATAGATTGAAAAATAACAAAAATATGAAATTTTATAAGGTGTCTTCCAGCTGATTCAAAGGAACCGTCACAAGACATAGTTGAATAAAGCAGCATAACAAAGAATTAACAATGTTTGATGACGAACAGCGTGTTTTGTTGAGGAATTCTCTCACGGCAAGAAAATAATAGTATATAAGCATTCGGTTCCAATTAATTTTCAATATATAGATATTCTGATTTGGAATAGTAAAAATATTGATGGAAAGTGGAAACACCATTGTAGCCCGTACAGCCTGCGGCGAAACACCTCACACTACTAGCGTGCACCTTTGACTACCAGGGTGGGTAGCATATCACAGGTTGCAGGCAGTATACTGATGAACACTAGGTATAATGTAGATATGTCATCTTTCGGATGGAACGTGAAACCGAGGTCTCAAGTCCATGCATGTTGGGTTCGATGAAGATCCTTACCACTGGTTGGAACACTGGTGGGTTTCGCAAAATTTCCGGTGGGTGTTAGTGTGCTCCCGGTGTCGGTGATTAGCCTAGCTGCAGAGATTCCTCAGACACAATTCCTTGGACACAGACCTTAGGCCAACCATGTTCCTGGTTCAATTGAATTCCTGGGTCACAATTTCCGAGTCACAGTTTCTGGGGCAGAAATGTATTAGGAATATAGAGATCCCTTGATTCATTCTTCCTAAGAGACAGTTCCTGTTAGTATTTTTAATAGGAGGATAACAACAGTAAAAGTTCGCTGATTTTCAAATTTGAATCTTTTGTAATGTTGTTCTAAGAAATGCACCCTCTGGTTTTTTTCTCACAAGGAAATCAAATTCATTTTACCAACTTCCATCAGATAACTGAGCCCTGACTACTGACTTTGCTATCCTCAAATTTAAATTCCGTTTGCCTTGAATCTACTCTAGTCACATTTTTCAATCTTTCCCAATTAGTCGCGTCATTATACGCGAAAAAAATAGTAGTTTACCTAACTAGTGCGGAAAGTGATACTTTTCCGCACGCTATTGCAGATGGCCGAACGACGCTTTAGCTGAGTTTGGCCAGCAATCGCGTGCGGAAAAGTCACTTTACGCACGTGTTAGGTACACTATTTTTTCTACTAGCATGCGGAAAGAACCCAAAAGTAATCATAAATCAACATTTCTCATTATATACATATCAACAAATTAATTATTATTATTTGACATTCATTTGATGAGGCTTATACCAGGGCCATCAAAAAATTATTGAGAAATAAGTTTTTTTCTTATTAAAAATTATAGCAGCATTATAATAAATTTATTAATTTTTCAGTCATTTGGTAAACTTGGATATACAAAATACATATTTTGAATATTCAAATGTCAGTATATTCCTCAAATGTCAATAAATTTACTTTCCGCACTAGTGCAGAAAAGTGACTCTTTCCGCACGCTTTTTAGTGCTTTCCGCACGTTAGTAGAAAAATTTTTTTTGAAATGAGGCCTGAAAAAAATTTTTTCGGGCAGCACCGATCGAAATGCGGTTTTTGGCATTCGCTTTCAAAAATTATTTGTAAAAAAGTTACCTAGTTTTCATTTGTCCAAAATCAGAAAATGCATTGTTGCAACCATTTTGGAACAATGCATTTTTTGAGACGCCCGTTCAGAACTGGCCCAGAATGGGTACTCGGGGGTTTTCGAGGTCGCTGATCACGATTATGATGTTCAAATTGACACCCTGACCACCTGGGGCTCAGGAATGCCGACGAACGTCATCTCCGTGGAACACTCCCAGAATTCGTGCGGGGAAGGAAAAACACTTGGCGCCCGGGGGTTTTTTGGGTCGCTGAATCCAAATATGGCATCGGCGAACACCCCTCGTACACCTGGTGCGCCCCAA
>CAJUYG010005133.1:14700-25248 GCA_910591675.1 Galerucella calmariensis | reverse complement strand
GCTAAGATGTTGCTAGGGAAGCCGTGCGATTTACTTTACAGCTGTGCGTTTTTTTACAGTGCGTAATAGACGTCATTACATTGATATCGACTGTGTGTTATTGACTGATTACAGGGGGGGTCGTAGGTAAACGTTTTAATAGGCGTTTTTTAGCGGAGGCGTAGGCGATGTATTCATCCCAATTTAATTGCGAGTCGAAGATCATTCCCTGAAATGTGATTTTTGACACATACCCCAGGGGACTACCATTTAGTTCAAGCTGTGGCTTTTGGACTACTTCTCTCCTGGAGAACATTATACATTTGGTTTTCTCTGCAGAGAAATGAAAACCGGAGTCCTCGGACCATTTTCTAAGTATGTTTATGTGTGATTGTAGAATCGATTTCATTGTTGTTAGATTTTTACTTTTTATGTATATCACCAGATCATCCGCATACAGTCGGACTTTCATTGGTTTCTGTATATTAGTGGTGATGTTATTTATAGCTATAAGGAATAAAGTTGGGCTGATTACTGATCCCTGAGGTGTTCCATGTTGTTGTGTTTTTAGATCGGAGATCGAACCGTTCATCCTAACTTGGAAACTTCTATTATTTAAAAAATTGTGAATAAAAGCCAGCATGTTTCCGTCTATATTCCATTCTTGCAAGTTTTTTACTATGTGAACGTTACAAATTATTAATAAATATAGATCAAGTTAGTAATTTTCTCAAATTTTCAATTAACATCCAAACTTTGCGTTTTGGTATTTTAAATTTCAACATGTGACGTCATAAAACTATTGACCCCCTCACGCCCCTTGTCACACGATGTCACACTTTGGTGATACCCTCCCTCCCCATTAACGTGTGACGTACTTCAAGGATGGCCCCTTAGTGCTCATTCTGTATGTCTTTGATGCCGATTTCATACACACTCTTCAAGTCTTGCTTCATTTCAGCAATGGAGGTTCTTCATCCATACCACGTAAAACGAATACGTGAGATTTTTGCTTAGGTGATGAATATGTGTGATGATCTGTTTTGCTTCCAATAAATGTTTCTCTGAATAATTTGAATGCTCTGTCGTCTTCGATGAACAATAATGTAGCTAGTGAAGAGCAAATGCAAGACCAAGACCCGGTTAGTCTTGGTCTTGTTCTTGCATACAAGGTCTTGGTCTTGGTCTTGCAGGGTCCAGTCTTGGTCTTGGTCTTGGTCTTGCACCAAGACTCTTGCAAGTCTTGCACTTTTTTTGAAGATTTTTTCTGGAGTCCATTTTTACAAAAAATGGATAAAAAAAAAGTTTCTAAAATCATTAAAAGTAAAGAAAGGGACAGTCTTTCTCATTATAAAAATTTTGGTTTTTTATATTTAATTATAGCGATAAATCAAGTATAAAATTTTTTTTATTCATTTTGACAATTTTTTTAGAATATAGTTTTATAATGTATCAATGATGTGAAGACGTAAAAATATAACAATTTATAATCTTATTTATAAGTTTGAAAAAATGTATGTATATTAAAGTCACTGAATTTTAAGTCTCTCTATAAAAAATTATTCTTTCTTTGCAGGCCTATTAGCTGGGATAATGGGATTTGAAATAAACCAAAATTATTTTTAGTGTTGGTGATTGAAAAAAAATAGATGTTTTTTTTTATATAGGATATGGTAGGATACATTAATAGAGCTTAGGTCAATATTTTAGATGGATATATTTAACAACAACTAAATACTAAGTTTTCATGAAAGTTGAAAAAAATGCATACAGCTAAAGAATAAGAAAAACAGAACAAAATATAAAAATATTCCACCAAAAGTACCTATATGTATATGTATAAATATTATAACAAGCAAAAACGGCACACTTCCAGACATAGGTGTCCTATCTCAAACTACTTCTCTAGGTTTTATTAATATACCCCATAAATTTTGACCAGTTGAGCGGGAACACCCTGTATATGAAAAAAATACTTCGTTAAAACAAGCAGTTGTGGTCAGTATATGTTGGGGAGGGGGAGGGTTTAAAATGATCTGCTCATCTTTATTTCTCGGTTAAAATGTTTAAAAAACGCAAGACCGCAAGACTTTTGCAGGCTTAGTCTTGGTCTTGCATAAGTCTTGCAATTCTAAGTCTTGGTCTTGCATAAGTCTTGCACTGCTCGGTCTTGGTCTTGGTCTTGCAGCCTGAAGCTAGTCTTGGTCTTGCATTTTCTGCAAGACCAAGACCAGTCTCGCTCATCACTAAATGTAGCATTACTGGTATATTTAAGGTGAAATTCGCAATTTAAGGACTGTTCAAGCTCGTTAAAAAAATGAGTGTGCTTCTCAATTTTGGCGTGAAACACTATTGGTGGTGGAGAGTTCTTGGACTTTTTGTTTGCCGGTCTAGTTATTGACTTCGTCGGTGGTTTTGTTTGTGCCTGCTGTGATTTCTTTTTAGGTAGAGGATGTTCTTCGTTTTGTGCTGACTCGAGTGCTGAGAATTGGTTAGAAATTGTCATTGCTCTTTGTTAGCTCCGAGAACGATGCAAATTTCTTTGGTTTTATGAAATCTACATTTTGATCTTGGATACTATCAACGGTAATAGCTTCCATATCTTCCGTGGTGAGAGTTGAAAGACGTATCTTTTGGCCCTGAGATGTTTCTTCTCTCATTGTGGTAGGATTATTTGTATGAATTTAAGCTTGCGCGTGTTTTTATTTGCAACCATTGTTATCGTATTCAAATTTTGTTGATGAAAAGTCTTAGTTATAGGCACTTTAATAAGTAATAACTCATTATTATTATAACACGGGGGCGTAGCCCCCTCACAAGTCTGTTGCACTGAATTCACTGTTGATGTTTGGTTTTTAATTCAAATTTCACACGACCAACAATACCTGAACAATTTTGGAAATTTTTATTTCACAACACTGTGAAACTTTCAAGTCCGATATTTCCACGAGTCAACAGACGGTACGCCGGAAGCCGAACCTTACTCTACCAGGGTTGAGACGAGAACCGGTATGTTGTGGTATGGCTGGTTCAATTTTCAAGAAGTTATACTGACTGCTTGCATATACGAAATAGACAAAATATTATCAAATCATTTCTGAATATCGGGACATTTGATCTACTTTCCAGATTTTCATATTATCTTGAATACAAAAAAGGCAACAGCATTCGGAGTAACTGATACATATACATACATAGTATATACATATATAGTACATATAAAGTGTGGAACAGCCATATGATATAAATTCGATAACAAATGAATAAGAGTTTGTTGGGAGAAACGCTTTGAAACTTAGATTTGTATTTCCAAGTGCGTATTTATTAAAAAAAACATTCTACAGGATATGTCATATGACTGTGGTCACTATCGACTTTCTTATTTCAAATGCAGCCCCCTGTATGCTATTCATTTCTTCCATTCTTCAGAAAATTCTAGACATAGTTCATGTACCCATACCTATCTTAAACTGTTTCGGAAAAATTGAATGTTTTTAGATTTATTACAAAAGTTACCATTGAAAAAATATTCATTTTCACGAATTTCACCCAATAGCTAATTCCCATTCAGTTCTTGATATTGAGAAAGTAAGCAAAAACCATTTCTGCGTCTCGTTTTACTGATCGAAATTGAAAAATACAAAATCGGTTTTGTTCATTTTCGTATAAAACTCATACCTTTGACAATCTGTTGTTTTCCTGCATTGCAGTGTTCAACTATTTTCTGTACATCATTTTATTTATTTTCTCAACATCTCTCATTATAATTATGAAAAACTAATTTTTCCGTTTGTTTCAGTGAAAGACATTAATGAAATGAGTGGACAAACGTGAAGGCCATTTATTAACGTTAGCAGTGAAAGAACCAAATACAGTCCACTTCAAGAAATGCAGCACATTTTAAGACATGCAGTAGTGATCAGTGCTGGTGCTATTGTCGTTTGAATTTTGTTAACTGTACCTAATATCAGAACAATGGTTTATTCAACAGAAATGCACAAATAGCTTGTGACCCAAAAAGTTCTCTGCTAGAGCACTCAACCGCAGGTAGTGGAAATCAGCACCAATTAAACTATCTTATACGCTATAACTGGGACAATTGATATCAAATTGGACGCAACCAGCATTTTAATCGAAACGAATGCAATAGAAACCAAAAGCAAAAGGTGAAAAGCTGGAAACACTTTGTAAAAATTAACGTTAAGTTACTAGAAAAATTATTAAAATGAGTCTACTTAATTCCGAACACGTTTATCCAATTCAATAAATACTAAATAATCAATACCAAAGAATAAAAAGAATAATTATTCATTGAAACACTTGGCACTCAACATAGATAGGATATTTCCAAAAAAAAAACAAATTAAGAGAATACCAAAACTTGCCTTAAACTTGAAACATAAACTTGAAGATGTAACTTGCCGGCTGCAGAGCAACGAAAAAAGGGAAAACAGGGATAAGGAACTAAAAAAAAAAACATCAGGAAGGTACGAATGAATAGGAAAGATCAGTTGAAAAAGGGACTTATACTGAAGCGCATAGCAAATCTGAACTCCACGGTGTTGAAATACAATGAAAACCTTAACACCCAGACAATACGAAATTTTTCCACAAATACAGGGTGATCATTTGAATTCCGACACATTTTATGAGCCCATAACATGGAAACCGATTAAGATATCGAGAGGCTATTTTGACTGAACGGCTTCAGGAATTTTTTTCACGCTGTTGCCAATTTTGTATTTTTTCCCTAGACTCCAGGAAAAAACTTGGGTTTTTTGGATATCAATAACTTGGACATTTTAAATGGAACACCCTGTATGTTTTTGTACTGTCGGATAGGCTGAAGCTTCTTCTTTTCAAAAATATATGGTTTTATAGCAATTCAAGGTGTTCTTAAGGAGCAGATTCTCTTTAAAAGATAGACTGCAATTCGTTGACTACAGTAATTCCGTACATTTTTGTCAGCGCATAACTTCTGAACTAGTCATGACATCGAGAAGCTAAACATAAGGAAACATAAGAAACGTAATAGAAAATATTCAACTACAAATGTTTAGAGACTCTTTTTTAAATCTTCAACTACGCTTGCATAAATGTATTGACATGAATGGTGGGCATATTCTACAGCTTTTGTATTAAAGAATTTATGTAGGTTAATTGAGCACATACCTACATATAATTCCGTACTTATTTTTTGTATTTTGTTTTTAATGAATTGTTCTGTTTGACCTGTTTTCAACAACCATAACTTAATCCATATGATGATGTGCAGAAAACCCAAGTTTTTTTCTGGAGTCGAGGGAAAAAATACTGAATTGGAAACAGCGTGGAAAAAATTTTAAATTCCAGAAGCCGTTTAGCTTCTCGATGTCATGACTATTTCAGAAGTTATGCGCTGACAAAAATGTACGGAATTATACTGTAGTCAACGAATTGCAGTTTATCTTTTAAATATAATGTGCTCCTTAAGAACACCTTAAACTGCTATAAAACCATATATTTTCGAAAAGTAGAAAAGTAGAAGCTTCAGGTTATCCGGCGGTACAAAAACATACAGGGTGCTTCATTTAAAATGTCTAAGTTATTGATCCCCAAAAAACCCAAGTTTATTTCTGTAGTCTAGGAAAAAATACAAAATTGGCAACAGCGTCGAAAATTTTTTCCTAATTCCTGAAGCCGTTCAGTCAAAACCGCCTCTCGATATCTTAATCGGTTTCCAAGTTATGGGCTCATAAAATGTGTCGGAATTCGAATGATCACCCTGTAATGGGGAAGGAAATGTAAATAAATGTTGCCTTTCAGGTGGCATTGAAATTTCGAACATCGACAAACAAAAATGGAAGGGAGATTTGATCAAAATTGATGTTCCATTTTGGAGTGGCTGATGGGACAAGGAAATGGCATGTTTAGGAATTTAGTAGAAATTTGGGAGGAATTGACTAATGTGCCACAAAAATTCAGTGAATAAAATAGTTTTAAGACAAAAAGGTAACAGCATGTTACAAGATTTGAAAGGAGGCGCGATTGGATAGAATGGCCAGCACGATCTCCTGATCTGACGCCGTTAGACTGCTTTTAATGGGGATTAGATTAGTCACGCCTGAGAGTAGCGCTAGAACACATTTCTATAGCAGATTAGCATGTTGAACAATTCCTACATTGACATCAATGTTTTTTCTTGTTTCACAGTATTAAGAAATAATCAGTGTTACCTACTTATTAGGTTTTCAAGGTAGCGAATTTGTGAAATGAAATAATTTTTTTTCATGTTTATTTTTCTAAGAAATCTGAAAAAACTCAATATTCCCGAAGCAGATGAAAAAAGAGGACATCCTACATGAATTATGTCTAGAATTTTCTTGAGAATCCAAAAAATCACTACTATACATTGGGTTGAATTCGGAGTAAGGAAGTTGGTATCTGCTACTGTCACATGACCCTATATATATATTTAAAAAATTATATTTCTCTCAATACGCCCTCATTTATTTGTTTTCGAATTCATTTCACTCGGCTGTTTCACATTGTGTAGTAGACGACGTAATGTCTTTATTCGTGTCTTCAGCGTGAGCCTTCACTCCTTGAAAAGGTCTCACATGGGTTGACCGTTGTTAGCCGATTCATCCACTTTCTGTTATTTTATTCGAAGACAAGAATATTCCATCTGCTGCTTGTCATTGGTTAATGTCATTATCAGATATCTTATTTGGTTGTGTACGTTTAGCAATAAATTATTTTTCGTTTGAAAATTGTCGGGCAGACAGACAGGCAATAATCCAGACGTGATACCTCATCATCCTATTGAAGCGGCTTCAAGGAATTGGTATGATTCCTAATTTCACCATTTTTAGCAGCCTCCATAGTGAGGTGGGCGGGATTTCAACTGCAGCTGATAACGACCGTACTCTTCTTTTGTGATTGACCAATCGAATTTTGGAAAAATTTTTGTTCTGTCAATTTTTGCTCGATCGACTTTCCTTTTTTGTTAGAATTAACATTCTTAGGCGTATTTCCATGTAAATCCCAAACCACCACAAACAGAATCATTACCTTGTTTCCATATTCTCTTTATAGTGGCTCTTGATGTTCTGAATTTTTCAATTGCCAAAATTACCGCTCCCTTTTTCAGCCGACCATTTTTCTGATGTTTCAGTAAAAATTTAATGATAGCCGTGCGTTTGTTCGTTTTTGGTTGATTAAATTTGGTCTGCTCATCGTTTAAAACTTCCGGCGCTAGAAAACTTTCGCTTAAAACATCGAATGTTAATTGTTGCTGTTAAAGAATTAAACTGTCAGATATTTTGACGTCCATGGTACATGTGATTAGGAATTTGGTGTATATTGAGAATATCTTAATAGAAATTGGAAGAATAACTATATGTAAATAAGTTTGGAAAAGAACTCATATGGCTAACTAATTATGGAGCAGAGGTGTATTACTTATTAGGTTTTATAGTGTAATGTAGCGAATTTGTGAAATGGAATAATTTTCTTTTTTAAATGATAATTCTTGTAATAAATCTGGAACAGATGAAGAACAGAATACATCCAACATGAAGAATTATCTCTGGAATCGGAAAAATTAATTATTCACAGGAGGTTGCATTTAAAATAAGAAAGTGGGTATTGACTCTGTCACATGCATGACACACCCTATATAATTTTAAATAAAATGATTCTCCCAACATGCCCTCATTCATTCGTTAAACAATTTATTTCATTTGGCTGTTCCACACTGTGTAGTAGTCCACGTACCGTATTTATTCGTGTCTTCTGCGTATGCTTTCCCTTCTCACATGGTTAGGCCGCTGTTAGCAGATTTATCCACTCCTTTTTATTTTATTTCAGGATAATTTTTTAAAATATTCAATCTGCTCCTTGACATTGATTAATGTCGTAATCAGATATCTTTGGTTGTATACGTATAGCGCCAATTGATTGTTCATTCAAAAATTGTCGGAGTGGCTAATAATCCCGATAGTTATTCCGTTGAGAACATTATGGTCTGAAGTTCAAGGTTAGTAATACTTGTCTTAAAATCCCATTTCTTTCTTGCTGGAGTTCATTGTTTCTCTCTATAGCTTCTCTTGGTATTTTCACTCTTCTCATCTCTTGAATTTTTTTCCGATGCTCGTTATACTGATTTCCTCTTGTTGTTGAGCTTTTGTTTGTTTGGTACTTTATTTGTTGATCCTATTGATTTTGGTACTCTTTTCGTTACTCTCTTCCACATTCAGGTTTTAATAATTAACGTGTTGATTTTCTACGCAGATCACGTAGACCTTTTTCCCACATTGATGGAAAAGGATTGGGAATTGATTGTTTTGAGGATACAGTAAACGTAGGGATCATCGTTTTCATATTTGAATATTATGTTATCTATCATTTTGAAATATTTCCACTTTAAATTATTCTCCTGTTTAATTTTTTTCTTCATTTTTATATCTTTGTGAGTTTTTCTTCAATTTCCTATTTTTTTATCTAATAACATCTCCATCGTTATGGAGTGGTTTCCCAGATTTTCAAATTCTATCAATATTTGCAACCAAATGTTTCCATTCCTTCCTTTATATATGTTTAAAATAAGTAGAGTGGCTTGTCTGGTCCAATTAAATTGATCAATGCTAGTCTCGGTGCTGGCGTTATCAAGAAGCAGGTTGTATGTAATGAAAACACTCCTAATATAAAAATATTCGAATAGTTCATACAATTTATCTTTTGGTAGCATGGGCGATGATGGTATTTGGTCTAAAAATCGATAATCATAGTTTCTGATCGAGAGGTATTCATGTTCCAGTGGAGTTTATTACTATCTTACCTGTACATGGAATTGACTGAATATTACTATTATCGGTGCCACTGATATTCTTTTTATTACCATTATCTACAAATTGTTCAAAGACAATTAATTGATCTAAAATGTTCTAGAGATAGCTTTTTTAGAATTTAACGCAGCTAGGACAAGTTACATTTAAAATGCACTACTGAATGAAAATATGAGTTTTAAACTTATAGCAATTACATTGTAATGTACGGGTAGGTACTATAGGTATCAGGTACTTTTAACTGAAAAATAGGCCCTTTAGAAATTCACTAAATCACAATAAATTATCAAACTCACCACATTGAAGCATACTATGGAGACTTAACATTCCTGACAGACTATAGAATTGATTATTAAAATCATAAGTCACCTACAAGTGTATTTTCACTTGAAAATCTCCTGAGGAAAAATGATCAAGTATGTTAATTAACATTATATTTGCCTTCAATGACAGTTAATCCATCATCAATCGGTAGCGTGTAGAGAATTGTGAAATGATTTCTTATAATAATTAAGAAATATCTAGACTTAATTTTTTAACATGTGCCTTCCGTACCGGAAATCCAATGTTATAGTATATTAAGTATCAAGAACGGTAAGGGTTGTTTACCGGTTTTTCGCTACGCTCAGCCTCCAGTTTTGCTGGACACCGGTATTACCCTTTACGTTCGGGATGCTTATACCATTTTTTGCACGATCGTACCTAATGAAAAAAATTTCGAATGAAATAATTTAAATTCCTTCGAAATGAACGAAATGTCAAAAGTGACATTTATACTCCTCGATTAGTTTAAAATATAATTTGCATTTTGGTGAAATTGTTTTCAGGCTATTTATTACTTTTTATATTGTTCTGCTCGGTTCTGTTCAATAAAAAATATAGATCTTCTTATTTTTTTGTAATGAATGAAGTAATATATTATTTAGGACCACTAAAATGTATGTAGGGCTAAGACGTCGGTAGGTAATTCACTTACCGACGTCTGAACGGTGAGTGAATCACTTACCGACGTGTTAGACTTAGAAACACAACCTACCGTCCTGACAACCGATGCTGTAAATAAACAAAAAAGATCGATCGCGCAAAAACTACTGTAGAATATAATTATTCAACACGTTAATTAAGAAAAGAGAATATTGAATAGGAAAGTACAAAATAAGTGAAAACTTCCAAAATTATCTTGTCAAAAATTCTGACATATATCTGACGATAATCTTATATCCTAGGTAGTAGTAGTCTACAACAACCAATCATAAGAACACCAAAAATGGACGGAAAGTCACTTGATGACCTTGACGTTTCACATGAATTTTCCAATCAAACGTCAATATATATGTTGGAGTTTTTTGTTAAATTCTCCTATTTTTTGGTTTATTCGGGCGAAAAACAGTTGTATGTCACACATGCAGGAAATGCTTTAGCAGCATTTAATAATTAGCTGCATCTAATAGTCTTGGGCGGCAAAAAATAAGCTTTAGCAGCCCATGTCTATTAGTTACACGAGCGAGCGGAGCGAAGCGACGGCAGCTAATAGTTAAGACCACAAGTTGACTCTGTTTATACATATTTTTCGATAGAGTAAGCCAGAAGCTACTTATAGCAGAACTCAGCATATATGTTGATTCCACTTCAATTGACTGGGTAAACAGTTATTCGGCTTAAGATCTCTTCTGGTGCTCCCCAATAATCACATATTGGCCCAGCATTCTTGTTAATGACATATCAAATGTGATTTCCAGCT
>CAJUYG010005133.1:0-14600 GCA_910591675.1 Galerucella calmariensis | reverse complement strand
TTGGCCCAGCATTCTTGTTAATGACATATCAAATGTGATTTCCAGCTAACGCTGATGATAACATCTCTTATGGTTCTTCACCCCTCCAAAAAGATTTATATAGTATGGTTTGAACAGAACCTGTTGTATTTAAATGTTAGTAAATGTCATGTGATCAGATTTACTACAATTAATGATACTCTGGTTTACACATATCACAATAATAAAAATAAATTATAATTGAAACAAAATTCCAAGGATATAGGAGTTATATTCGATTGCAAGATGAAGTTTAATATTGTTTCACGATCAGCTAAAATGCCGGGTGTCTGAATGCTTCTGTAGTAGCCTTACCATTTTTGGAGTCAAAATAGTCTAACTAGAATCGAAGGTATAAAAAATTTTCCACTAATTTGTGATTTCGAACCGAACTCAGAATATAAGAATTATGATGACATTCTACGTTTTATCAACATTTTCACTCTTGTACATAGACGCATGGAAAATGATCTATGTTTCTTCTATAAAATTATTAATAATTGTTCTGTGCAGTGTCCTCAAATTTTTGTAGTGATCGATATCAATGTCAATGATAGGAGAACACTGAACTTCTCAAAACAACATTATCATAATGGTGACTACGGTTTGATTGAACCTATTACATGGATGTTGAGGTTTGTTTGTTGTTACAGTTTACAATTGAATCTTTTCAAGCCTTCATTTCCGCAATTTGAAACGGCTGCCAAGAGCTTGCAATAATCCCATATTATATTATTCCACTCCAATTTGGTTTTATAATTATTTCGATTCAAATATAGAAATTTTGCATATAGAACCTAAATCCTTCAAATTAAATCTTTTAGAAGCACTAGAGATGAATAAAAACAAATATTCAGATAATCTTCTTAACGACCAACTTGATATTAACAATTCTCCCTTATTATACCTTTTTACCTAGAAAGTTTCCTGTAGGATTGTTGTGAATGAGTTTCCAGGTAAACTGGTTAAATACTTCAGTTAATCCCATGTTTAGACAAATTCACTCCATTTCCTGTAAATAGATTATAATTTTATTGTTAAATATCCCTATAATTTAGTATTAAGGCACTGTATAAATTGAAGGTTCCTCATTATACCTCCATTCGTTTGAAAAAGCTACTGTGTTAGCGAAACGCGTCACTTAAGGTTGAATATAATGTAAATTTAACAAAATAAAATTGTTTGATTTCATAATTTACTATGGATCTACATCAAGTAAAAGCCTCATCTATTCAATTATGAAATTGTTCATTGTGTATTTAATTTGTAATTGCATTCATGTTTTACATGTTCTACCACGATTTTATACATAATTATTCATTTCAAATTTTCCTATATAAATGGGTATATCCGTATATCTTTATATTTATAAAACTTAAATATAAAATACATTGTAGATTAACTAATTGACTGCAGGTATATAACTCTACAATGAAGCCAGCTACTCAAATGAATTGTTGCATAAATATAATTAAGATGTAAATAAAGCTACTTTACAGGATTCTAATTAATAATATCTTCACGTGCCACAGATTCTTGTTATGTGACAAATAGGTGATAGTTCTTCGCTATTCTGAACCAGGGATGCTGCGGCTTCAACAATGTCATGCAAAATTTCTGAACATTTCTCCTCCACTTTTATAGAACTTGAAAAACAGAATGGCTTCAAGAGATTCTCAACTTCCTGAAAATAAATTTGTATATCAAAACAAATTGGAAGTGATTCTTCAAAAGTAAGTTTTATCATAACTTTCACTTTTAAGAGCAAAGCTAGGGTCTAAGACTGCAATCACCGGTCCTGAAGCAGTATTCAGAATATCAAGAACTGCAGCACGTACCTACTGGAGCCACGTGCCAAAGCAAAAGCATAGCAAACTTTTGGTAAAAAAGCTCGCGAAGTCGCTGGCTAATGAAATATTTGATCTCAGCAGGGGCCAGATAAGGAAAGTGGCGGGATTACTCAGCGGTCGCTGTACCCCAAGGAAATCCTGAACACTGAATTATTTTGCAAATGGATCGCACGGATCTTGTGAGATGGCCGATATTATGTTGATATTTACATTGTTGTCAGAACTTTCCTTTTTTCAAAATAATAATGAATTCCGGATGGATCACCCTATATAATTCTTTGAATTAAGAAAATTTGATTACTTAGGCGAGAGTTTAGGAGCTATAGCCACATTACGTTATCCCCGCCTAGGTAAAATAATACATTTAGATGGCTATGACTGATACAATAACCATCATTGACGTTTCAATGAAACAGTATTGTTGTTGTTCAGTGAAACTCTTGATGGATTGTTCATCCGACAAAGGACGAATCGAGCTTTATATGATATTAAGATATGTTGGAGAAGTCAACAAGAACCGTGCAATATCTTTGAGAATGCATATCCTGAGCAAAATCACATAACAAGATCTACTGTCAGTAACTTAGTGGAAACTTTAACGAAACTGGTGCAGATTTGCCGGAGTTTGGACGCAGAAAAAGTGTATCAACTGAAAACACGATCCATAACTACAAGACAAATATCCAGAGAACCTGATATTTCGTAAACATCCGTAATGGAAATTCCACGTTGAATGAATTTTCTAAGTAATGGTATGTTTTGCGATGAGACTACTTTTTTTATCGATGGTAACGCAAATCGTCATAATTATAGATCCTTGTTGGATGCGTGAATCTCACACCCAATATACACACAAGCACGCACAAAATGTATTGTCTGAAATAATGATAATTGGTCCATTGGTCCGGCGTTTTTGAGATTATTGGTTTATTATTTCCAAGTCCAAGTGAGTATTCTTCGAAACTTACAGGCAATAACAATATCCCAAACAACAATATTTGGCCACAATAAGATGGTGGTCCACCTCAATATAAGAATGTGGTGGGGCATTATCTTAATAATGTGTTTCCTAAGATAAATTAGAAGGCGTGGTTTTATCGAATGATCCTGCGACTACCCTACACAAGTATCTGTGATGTATTTGGCCAAGCTGCCTGAATGTCAGTATTCTCTTACTAATGTAGTAGAAAAGACAAGTCAGTCAGACAGCCAGTGGTAGGTATCGTTAGAAGTGTTAGTAATGTATTTATAAAATAAGAAATATAATACAATGCAGAACCTACAGTGTTTAATTCTATACGTAAAAACCTGAAATTTTTACAAAGATAATGGGATACGAGTTATCTGTCAAAGAAAGTTGAAATGGAAAGAAAAATCAAGTACCAATACATCGGAAGAATTCACGTCATAAGAAAGTGTGCCCGATTCAATATTGATAAAGGATACAGAAGACAAAGGATAATAATAATAATGTTGGATAGTCCAGCAGCCATTTAAGCACTGAGCTCTCGTGTGAAAAGTTCCAAAATGGTGTGAGAAAACCTAGGCGAACTCAATGAACTAGGCGGGAACAATATAGTCACCTTACTGTGGATTCTAGAACATTTACCTGAGTTGAATTCTGCAGATATCCTGAAACTCCTCCGGGAAACAGAGAGGTAGCTTCGTATGTTAGTTGAGATCTGGAAAAAATGTTGTTGTTGACAACAATCTGTGAAATGGTAGTCGTTGTGGAAAATGTGGCAGGGTTCATAGCAAAGATAAACGCCCTGCAAAATGGTAGGGATGTTTTGCTTGCCAAATGTTTGGTCAGTCCAGGAAATAGAGGATTCTGATCCCAAGATAAATGTTGTGCAGTATAATGAGAATGTGAACAGTGATTTATGCAACCTCAATCAGGTATCCTTTAGACTTTTTTCTGTAAATCTACTCAGGAACATCGATTATAAAATAAAACCTGTAAATATTCAGAAAATGAAAGATGGGATTTACACAGAGATAGGAAGAATTGTGCTGTCGGGGATGTTTTAAAAAGGTATTGCAAAGATTTGAAAATCGCATGGCTTGTATAAGAGCATCCGCTGTAACTGCCATCACTGTATGTTTCCTCACATTTTTAATTTTTCCTAATACATCAATGTGGATATACCATAACATGAAACAAACATTCGAATGTTTGGTCTTCAGTTGCTGTAGGTTTTCCGCGCCATGATTTGGATAAATCTATTATTTCATCAGTTCCGTTAAGCTTTTCACCAATTCACTGACGGTTGACTCCATCTGAATACTCATTTTGGGAAATAAGTATGAACGAGTTAATACAATCGTAGCCATATGAATATGTATTATTTCTTGTTCGGTGAAGATAATGTGAATGTAGCTATAGCTTCGAAGTTATGGCATTTGAGTATAAGAAATATTACATGGATTATTACACTCAATACAAAATACGCGCCTTCGATTGGTTTAAATATGAAGTTTGATATTTGAAAACACCATGTTTTCGATTTTGTATTTCGGCACCTGATTGGATACATGCAATTTTCCTATCTGTGTGTTTCGCGTTGTCATTAGTTGTTTTATTCGATATCAAAAATCTAATGACTGACAGAAAATGTCAAATTATTAAAGAAACGTCAGAATGACTAACAAGAAATAATCTTTACAAATACAACTCGTGTAATTAATGATTATCGAAAATTTCTTCTCTTTTTCGATACAAATTGTTGTTTTAGGAAACCACACTCGCGCTCACGCCCTTAAAACCAAGAGAAAAAAGCTTGGAGGCTAAGGTGCCGAGAACTCGAAGCCTCTACTGATGGTGCAAAACTTTTTGGTGTTAGTCAAGCGATCATTTTTTTGAACTGAGTGGCGAGCACAAAATAATAACCAAAATCCGATGAAGGAGATATTATTTGAAAAAATTATAGGATTCATTCACAAATTATTCAACATAAGGATACTTTCTTATGTGTAGTCGTTTTTCAATAGGTTTGGCAGAACATCCGTGATCATAAGACATATAGTACATGACATCCCCTCTCTGAAACAAAATATATTTTGAAAATATTGATAAACTAATGGTCCACAATGAGTAACATATTTTTCCAAATGCAAAATGCCATGTTTTGTTGCGCTATTCAATTTTTCTCCTATTTAACAGGACTCACTAGATATTCGATTGAATTAGTCCTTGGATAATTTCTAGTAATTAGCTGCAGACAAGATTTCAAATATAAAAATATTAAATAATCACCAAAAACATCATTTTAAACAACCGATTGATAATAATATAATAATAATAATACTTTTATTGCTCTCAAAACAAAATAGTTTACAGCAAGAAATCTGAGTAACAAAAAAAAAAAAGAAAAACAATTATTACCTAGTATACAACAAAATAAAGGTAAAGAGAGATAAAAAAAAACGAAGGATATTAAACAAAACAAATTGAAACCAATATAAAGCTTAATTATTCGTTAATGATAAATGATCTCAATTTTAATATATTCCAAATGTAACTGGAGATAATTTTAGCATTCAATGTGTTTAAATTATCAAGGGCATTAATAAAGAAATCCAGGCTCAAGTAACAGTCAAGCTTCGGTTTCATAGTCGTATATATTGGACAGTCAAATAGTAAATGGGATAAGGTTTCATTTACTAAGTGATTACAGGCAGTACATACCTGATTTGGATCAACTGTGTACGACATCGCTCTGAATGTGAAACGTAACCTGTGTTTATTACTCAGTCGTAGCTGGGCAATTGTACGGGTGATCTGTATGGGTAATTTTAACAATAAATAATTACTTGGCTGCTTAGTTATAGTGAATGATGAATATAAAGACAAAAAGGAACAACGCTGCATCAGTAAAATATCATCAGCATGCAATGTTTCATAGTACTTTTTAAATATAATTTTTTTATTTTTTTCCAACAAATTACTATTCAAATTATCCCATATTTCAAGAGAGTCGGTTATAATAAAGAGTTGTTTGACTTGTGCCAACCAATTAAACTTCGAATTGCCCGATTCATTCATAAGTTGGAGTTGACGTTTGAAACATAGAAAGGGAAGGCGTCTTTCATTCATAGCTAATATTTTGCACAACCAATTATACGTCATTTTGAATATATTATATGCAAACTTTACACGTCCAGTCTCCAGTCTCATGACATAATCGGGAGTATTGGTTTGAACTTGGAGGACTCGTTTCAGGAAATAAATTTGAACTTTTTCCACGATGTCAACGTACCTCAGACCCCATACTGGTATACAACTAGATAGTGTGCTAAGTGCCAGCGATTCGAACATTTTTATTCTGGGATACCAAGCATCAATTTTTGCTTTAGCCATAATTGGCAAAACGGCCCCAACTGCATGCTTGCCTTTTTTGGTAGAAACAGAAGCCATCTCCCTAAATAGACAAGATGATGTGAGCGTGACACCTAAGTACACATATTTGTTAGTGAAAGGTACTTCAGATTTATGGAAAAAATATTTGTACTTACTGTCGTGAAAACCACTTGAGAATGACATTATTTTAGTTTTTTGGGTATTAATGGATAATTTGTTCAGAGCTGTGTAGGTTTCCAAATATTTAAGTTTCCTCGATACGTCAATTTCTGAATTTGCAAGTATGACGAGATCATCCGCATATAGCAAACACAAAATGTCATTATTGCCGTCAATGTTTATTCCCTGAGCTCCCTGTCCATAAAAATGTTTTTCAATATCCGCGATAAACAAAGAAAAGAGCAGGGGGCTTAAAGATTTGCCTTGTAGGACACCAGTTGTCACTTCAAAAGGTTTAGAGAGTCCATCGGACGCTTTGACTCTGACAGTTGCAGATGAATATAATTTTTTCAAGAGCTGTATAATCTTCCCAGACACCCCTGAATTGAACAATTTTTCCCACAATAATTTGTGGTCGACAGAATCAAAGGCACGGCTAAAATCGACGAATATTGCAAACAACTTACGCCTCCGAAGCCTTATATGCGAATGAATAGCAGAGGAAAGAACATAAACGTTGTCTATACAACCACGACCTGAACGAAAACCTGACTGACATTCAGGTAATATTTCATATTTCTCTGACCAGGAAGTTAATCTATTGAGAATTAATTGTGTGAATATTTCAGCCAAGTAATTAACTAGTGATAGCCCTCTATAGTTTGAAGGATCTTCCGAATCACCACCTTTATGTAACATAGTCAGTAATATTTCGGACCAATTTTTCGGGATAACACAAGAATTAAAAATATTGTTATAAAGAGAAGTCAAATATAGTATCCAATTAGAGGGAAGATTTTTTATAAACTCATATGTGATAGAGTCAGAGCCAGGCGCTTTATTGTTTTTGCATTTGTTTAATACTGCGTATATTTCGTCAGATGTAAAAGAGGAATCAAGATAAGGATGGCGTGCATCAAAAAAGTCAATACTATCAATTATCCTGGGGGGATAAATATTTTGATAAAAGTTTTCCCACACTAGAACAGGGAGTAACTTTTTATTTGAATTACAACGAAATCGTTTTATTGCTTGCCAGAATCCATTAGAATCCCTACAGTTGGTGATTGAGTTAATAATATCATTTTCATAGTATTTTTTCTTCAATTTCAAAAGTCGTTTATAGTCCATTTTAGCCGTCAAATAGGAATTTTTTACATGGCTCGAAAAATTATCAATCTTACAGACTTTTAAAATGGATTTTAAACGTTTTTTCGCAGTAACACAATCAGAGTAAAACCAGGGCTTACTGGAAAAAGTTTTTCTACTGCAAGAATTATTTTTGACTCGGCGGTACATTTCAAGAGTTGAAATATTCAATTATTTCTCACAAATTGATTATTGGTGGAACGCTCAACAAATCTATTTGGTCCAAAAATGAATAATCATAGTTCAGATTATTCGATTCACCGCGAAATTTCAAATATTGAAAGTTCGATATATACGAACGAAGAGGTTTTCAGCGTGGCTATTAACGATTACATTGAATGAATTGGATGGATTTAGTAGGGAATTGTGGGGTAATTCCAAATCATTTTGGAAGTAATTTCTCGTGAAAATATGTGGTATCGGTTCTGTGGAATCTACTAGGATTACTGGTATGTTATAATATTATAATTCTAAGTACGTAATTTTGTAGATGTTCAAGGATTAGATTTAAATAATCGCCCAGTTATACAAAGTGGCTACCAATTTTTGGAATTCATATGACTTCTCTTCCATTTATATACTCACATTTTCTTTATATGCTCTTCAATTATATTATATTATCATCAAGCTTGAATTGGATGATTGTATAATTGTAAGTTCCATTTATTTATCTGGACAGATATCCAAGTAGTACCTATATCTCATTTCATAGTTTGTTTGTGATACAATATAAAACTGTGGCACAATTTGTGAACTAACTAAAATTCCTGCATGGTATAAATTCCTTGGACACAGTACCTACGCCCACCAAGTTACTGGGACAACAAAATACTTGGGATATACCATTCCTGGTGCACACATGCTTAATAATTTCTGGAGTCGAGTTCCTATAAGGCTCAGGTCCCTGAATTAAACTAGTTTCTGCAATACCAGTTTCTGGAAGAAATAGCTTAACGACGTAAAGATCTCTAGATTCAGTAACTTAATAACATAGTTACAGGAATATCGACATATGGGAAAGTAATCCATAAATTTGTTTTCTTTTGTCAACATATTATATTATATATTTCTCATCTGAAAACTTGTATTTAGAACACAGTAAGCTATAATAAATTGATGATGGGGTATATTAGTATTTTCAGTAGGCAGACACCAGACAAAAATTTTAGAATTTGAATCTGTCAGAATTTTGTGATTTTATGCTCAATTAATGATACCACACCTTATGAAAAAAATTACGCTTACAGTTCTGTTTGATTCTTTGGATCACCCTGAAGTTTCATATACGTTTTTGAATTTATAATGAGCTCTTCAGCTATCAATTTAATGAAAATACACTATATCTGAATCAAAAATCTGTGACATCGTGTAAAATTCTAGCTTAACTGGTTTCGATTCTACGAAAATACAAAGTCTACAAAATTGTTGTCTTCGTTTAGTTTTTGGTAATACGTGAATTTTGAAGTATAAGCCATACTTTCAAATTGATAATTTGGTTTACATGAAAAATCGTCAACAGTTGCATTCTCAGTGTTTTGGAACTTTAGTTCTTCACGTCAGGTTATGTTTGAGCGACCAGGGGTCGCGACACAAAAGTTCTGACCATTACGCGTTACGTTACGCTACGTTATGTTACGTTGCTTCGTTATGTGCCTTGCTTGCGTGCTTGTGCTCTCTCCTTAGTCTCTCTCTCGTTTACGAAGCAGCGATTCATATGCTCGGGCCGGGATTCGAACCCGGGTCGCCCGCGTGGAATACGAGCATTCTACCACTGAACCACCGATGCTATATTAAAATTCAATGCAAAGCTGGTATTCGCAGTGCTGGTGATCTACTTGAATTTGTTCGGATAAATTTTTACTATTATTTCCATAATTTTTTTTGTGCGATTAAGGGGTCTAGCACATTTACTTTTCGAAATACAGGGTGTTGAAATTTTGAAAACTTGAATGTTTTAATTCGATAACTTTAAAATGGATGGATAAATTAATTTGACATTTGGCAGGTTGTTTTTAAATGTAAAAGGGCATATTTTGATAGAAATAGTAGTTTGTGTAGTTTTAGCACGACGCCGTAGGCGGAGTGCTTAATCGTTCAAGTGCGATATGGACAATCCACACGAGTCGAACACAAACAAAAATCTCGAAAATAAAAATTTCTATAAACTGTAATATAACTTCAAATTGAACATTTAACAATTCAATTTAATATTTCCACTAATTTTTTTGTGGTAAACGTACAGTTCTTGAATGTCCAATTTGTATAATGCTACGGTTTCCCTTTTTAAATATACGATGCTGTTATAAGAAGATGTTGCCAGTCGGACTCCCTCATGAAGGGTACCGTACCATTATCTATAATAATGAATATTCTGCTAAATATTTCAAACGTCTACCTGTTGTCGCTATTAATATAAAGCAGAATGATTATTTAAATATAAAATTAACAGTAAAAAAAAGTTCCTCACGGGGAATCGAACCCGGGTCTACCGCGTGAGAGTCTGGTATGCTTACTACTCAACCACCAAACAATATGCAAATCGTTTATCTATAACGTCAAATGTATTACATAATTTTTGCTTGAAAGTTTCTACCGTGTGTCCAGCGACACATTCTACCTTTTTTATCATCATATGATTGGCAAACATATTTATACAAGCATAATTAAATATCGAACGTACGTGCACACACTCAATATGAGATACAAAAGCCTAATTTTTGAATGGTAGGTGAAAATAAATTCAGACGATAAATTTTTGAAATTCTGATCATGAACAATGAAAAAAAAAAACTAATTATTAAATTATACTTTAATTCAAATTTTTGTGGTATTTACTAGTTTTACTGAAGTATGTTCTCAGGTTTGTAATTCTGTACCAAATAAATAAATTTATTATCATTATTAATAATATAATAAATCAACACACCACTCTTTTCATCAATCTCGGGCTAAGTGGTTGACTGTTGATGAAAATCTGTTTGACCAATGCCATTGATTGATGAGTTGTGTGTATACTGGTACCTGAGACCCATTGAATTATTTGCGTTGAAGAGAGACTTGAAATACCGCACTTTTCACAGATGTTGTACGTCTTTGCGTATGGAGCTTACTTCCTGCAACCTTGATATAGTGTGAAAGATTGATTGACTTTTGAAGTGAATATTACAATTTTAGAGTTTACGAGATGGTGTGTTTTTGGTATTTGTTTTGAGACTGCACTTTTGTATAAAAATAGCCAGTTGCTAACTTAAGATAGGCCAAGCCCAGGCCGGGAAAAAGGAATTTTCCAACAATTTTTAACTTTCTTAAGAATATCTCCGATAACACTTTCACTTTCTCTCACAGCCATGAGATTTGAAATAAGTGGGCACCACTATGCCTGGATAAGTCGCTCCCATGTCAAGGTTTTTCATGGTACGTCAAAGCACATCGACGCGAACCATTTTTATTTCCATCCAAGAAGTTTTTCCTTGCTCCACTTCCAGTTTTAAAGTATTTTATTATGTTCTGTTTATACGTTTTTTCTTAAAGCATTGAGAAAAATTTGCTGCACACAAATATATTCTAGTACTCGTAGTACAAATTGTTTCATAAACCATGGCGCTTCTTTTTCATACGAGATACAATCTACCCCACCGAGTACTGCTAATATGTGGCTGGAGTTCAATTCTGCTATGATCGGAAAAAATTTGCAAGATCGGCTTGAGCTAGGTATATTCAATAAAAACACTTGAGTACTCACAAATTGATGGAGCTTCTTGGGATACTCCTGAAAAGAATAATCAATATATTAACCTGTACTAACTTTCTAAGAATTCAGAGAAAAACGTTAAACACCCGGTAGTTATTTTGTGCATATCATCAGTTTCTTCTTAGAGTAATATACACGATCAAAAAAATGGAAATAAAATGGAGATGTGATTATTGCAATTTCTCTGCTATACTAGATTCCCAATTGCATAGGAGCACAAGAAAGGGTCGACAGCCATAAAGCGGTGATAAACCATTCGCGTATATTTTTCGGCAAAGACCCGAATGGTTACATTTATCGGGTTCATTTAATAGTGCAAAAGTTTGGCAACTATCACATTATCAGTAAGTAATTACTACAGTATTAAGAGCCGATTTTACATTCTGGTATTAACTAGGTATTTTCGGTACTGCTAAACAATGAAAGTTGACAAATCTGCGGCCACAAAGTATTCCAGGTAGCTATAAATGTAGATAGGTATTTGAATTGTGCAATCCAATATAATTAAGTTATCTTCTGGTATATGGATTATATCCTGAAAATAAAATATATTTTCCAGTATTTGCTGCGCTTTTGTAGTCAAAATGTCATCAAAATTTAGCACCGTAGTGTGTGAAGGTGTTTTAGATTTCGAAGCTAGGACTATAGCAGTATATGATGCACTTGTGCACCAAGCACCTTCAAGTACTGTTAAAAGTATAGTTCCTACGTGTGCCTCTGAAATCAAAGAGAATCGATCAGAATCAAAGAGAGCTTTTGAAAGCGGTGGTGGACAACGTTACCAAAAAAAAACTAGATCGATGCTGTGGGCCACGGTTATAAAGAAGATCAAAAGATGTGGGGCCTTGGTAATCTTATTGAAGAAACTATACAACCTTCAGTAATTACAGTGACTATGTCTAATTCGGACGAAAGTGATGAGATTTTTCAATAAAAAATTGTTTTCGGACTACGCCTCAACTGTAGTATTGTGTATACAGGGTGATTCATAACTATTGGGACATAGGATAATGGTAAATTGTTTGGATCAAAATATGGCGATATATATATGGAAATATACCAATAAAAAATTGCTTTGGGAAAAGATAAAGGGCGTTGAAGTTGAATTTTTTTCCGATTTTTGCTAATAATTTCACTGTATATTTATCCATTATTATCAAAATCGGCACAGGGGCATAATTTTATACAGGCAATAGTATTTTATGTATTATTTGACATTTTGTTGATTTATGATGATGAAGTTGACTGGTAACTTCTTTTGACGAAAAACTTTAGTGATTTTCATTTGAAAATATGACATAAAATCATTTCTACGTAATATTGTTACTTTTGTTCAAACACGATATTCTCATTCTTTTTCGAGAAAAACGCAATTGAACAGTCCAGAGCAGAAAGTACAGTGAAATTATTAGCAGAAAACGGGAGAAAAATTCAACTTAAACGCCCTTTATCTTTTTCCACACCAATATTTTATTGAGGGATATTTGGTCCAATCGCCATATTTTGCTCCAAACAATATACCCTTAGCATATACTTATCCCAATACTTATAAATTACCCTTTATACATTTTTGTTATATTATGTATACATATTCCTATAATATTATGTATATATTTGTTCTATATATTTTCACCATGGTTACAATGTTGATGTGATGCACTAATTGAATAATCAATTATTTTTTTCAATCTATTGTTCATTTTCTGCTTTCAACCAACTACGCTAATGAATACTCAACCAACGTTAAGTATCAATCAACTTGAGTAGCGCTATTTTATCATCATGAAAATCAAAAAGTGTTTTTGATCACTGTATGAATACATGTTAAGATGGTTTGGTTACAAATACTTAGGTGAGTATGCAAAAATAAATGCCAAAACAATATCTAGAATATTACAAAAAGAGATTTTATTATTAAAATCTTTAGCTATTGTGAGTACCTATAAAAAAATTTACTCCATCTATAATTTTGATCATTGTAAGTACTTTTAAGTTTTTCACAATTTTGTTTGCTGCTTCTTTCCATCAATAATAGAATTTTGTTGTTCAGATCGTCAATTATCAAAGTTTGAAACTTATTGACGAGCTAGAAATTTTCGTTAGAATGCCTCACGATTTTCTATCTTTTAAATTATTTTTCCACAAATATGTATAAAGGAGATAAATGGATCATTGCCATTACACTATAATAGTGATAATAGTTCAAATAACATAAATCTCTAAAACTAAACAAAACCGTGTTAAAATATTGATAATTCATTCAATATTCGAATTGGCTCAAGATCTACCCATACTTTGGGATTCATCCTAACGGAGAGTAGACTAAAAATTGAGAACAAATATTCAAAAGAACTGTATAACCAATCTCTTGTGGATAGGATGAATTTCAATTAGGTAGAACATCTAGACCATGGGAAAGCAGAATGAATATATAAAAACCGGACAATACGGCATTATGTATTGCAGCTATTTGCAAAAATACTTGGAAAGAAGGGCATCGTGCTCAATGAAATTTAGCGATCGTAATATTGGAAAATGGGCCAAGCAAAAGAAACATTTTTACGACAAAAATCCTAGTATAAAAGGCAAGTAGGAGCCATTACGTGAAGTAAGTCTGATATATTTTCGACACGCAAAAGTTGTTAGCGCTATTGTTGTGAGCATTTGACCCACTTTCAGTTTTTTGCCGCTGCAAATCCAATAAATCAATCCAAAATAACGTGACTAATAGGTCGGTCATATTGTGGGACACATGTCATATTTTGTCATATTCCAGTTTTAATTGTTTACTGGTAATAGAACGGTAGCACATGACACTTGTGGGCTTCATTATTTTAAACGAAAGCCGTTTCCACTATCGAGGTTAATGTGGAATCAAATATAATAAGGCTATTGCCCAAGACCTAAACTTGCAAATCGAGGCTATAGTGGACATTAAAAGTGATAATTGGAAAATGATTGACAATGTTTTCAACATCTACTAAGATAGCAAAATATTCGACATACACTAGTTACTTGTTTTTTATATCCCACCTTTCATCAATTTTCAACCTCCTCTTTTCAAGCTTGGATTTGTATGCCATGTTTTTTATAATGATAAAGTAGTACCCAAGGAACACAACTGAGTACGTAGCATCCATTGATTAATTGTTCTAGTCTCGTGAAAATTCTAAGTTTTTGAATATTCCCTGTAGCATTAGCAAGTTTGGGCTTTGGATAATATCATTATCCTACCAGTTTTCCACATGAAACTCGACTATGAAAAGGACGTCGTGGCCCACCGGTCTACAAAAATGAATGATAGTTAGAGTTG
>CAJUYG010005132.1:0-14600 GCA_910591675.1 Galerucella calmariensis | reverse complement strand
ATAGTATCAACTTTCATGAGTGATGGTTGGAAACAACAATCACGGGTAAATTATAACTGCTCCTATCCGTCACACCTTTGTGTTTGCAACGACAAATAGCGAAGGAATACGCGTGTCGAAAGTACTGTTTTGGGTGTTCTCGAGACTTTAGTATGGTAGATCGTATTTCTTCATGTACCCACGATAGCCCTCCTGAGAGTGCATGGAGTGAAATCTTTTGTAAACCCTACCCCAAAACTAACTTCATCACCCTGTTCTTTCAGTTAAAACGAACGTTGCTTACTTCTCTATGATCTCGCGACAAGTAGTGGATGTTCGACCATCGATGTGGAGGCTCCGGAATTTTATATTTACCTAGAGGGTTTTTGTAGTATTTATTAGTTTGTAGGTAATTTTAAGTAACTTGGGTAATCTTGTTCAGGATGTTGTGTACATAGTTATATAGCATAGTCACGTGGTGGCTGTAGGAATTATGGTGATCAGATGATTGACATTTGATGGGTGTGACATTTGAAAGGGTTGGCTTCCGGTGGTAGAGAAGGAAGTGGCACTTTTGATGAAGTCACGTTGAAGGTGAGATGGCGAGATAGAAAATCTCAAAAATTTTATGGTATGTGCTAACCATCCGATGTTTCGGGCTTTAATTTTTATTTCGCTGATTTGGTGGAGTGCTGGGATTTAAAGAATTTTTTTGGACCAGAGGAATTACTGGAATTTTGTGGTGAACCACACTCTACCCACGCTGTGGATTTTGTGGATTTTAATCATTTTGGACGTTATGGATTTAATCTCTAGGGCGGAGATAATGATGTTGGAGAAACCTCCGTATCTGTATTAGACGCTGTTCTTTTTTTGTCGAAACCCTTCGCGAAAGAAGGGTTCGAGTATTGGGCCAAGTAACACCCCAAGTACTGCCTATGTTAGTTCGAGTATTGGGCCAAGTAACACCCCAAGTACTGCCTATGTTAGTTTGAGTATTGGGCCAAGTTACCAACTCAACTGTTCTCGAGAGTGATTGTTCGGAAGTTGGATAAGTATTGGGTACAGGATTTGGAAGAGTTTGGTATGGGACTGATCAGGAACAAGGAACAACAGTTATATTGAGGTCACACCGTAATGAACAGGATGGACCCAGGAGTATCATTTCAATACTGTGGTTTTTTTTCATATTTTATGTAGATTTAAGTAGATTCTTAAGTATTGCACAATAGGGTAATATACTGTTACCTTAATCGGTAAGTCGCCTTGGTACCAAGCCGTCAAACGATTAACGGCCATATTTATCACGCATATATGAGTATTTTTATTTTTATTCGGTTAGTAAGCACACACACATAACTTTTTGGATTGGACGTAGCCCATTTAATCCTTCACACTACTTATGATTAATATATAGTAATCATATAATTTTTGTCAATTCGGCATGGGATGGCCAACATTCATTTAAATTTCGCTTTCAGTATTGTAAGTTTCTTACAGGTATTTTAGAATCGGCATAGTCCATTCACCTAATTTTGATTTGAGTATTGTAATATTATTACATAATATATTTTGGAATTGGCATAGACCATTCACTTAACTTTGATTTCAGACTGTAAATTTCTTACAGATATTTTTGGATTGGCATAGAGTCCATTCATCTAACTTTGACTTGCATATTGTAATATTATTACGTACATTTTGGAATTGGAATAATCCATTCTCTTAACTTAACATTTTGATATAGATACTATCTATTCAATTATTTTTTTTTTTGGTATAATTACCTTTTGTACTTTTCATATAAACTATTATATATATATTTTTTTTGGGGATAACCCTTGTACCTTTTTATAGTCACGAATATATATAGATATATAAATATTGTGGTAAGTTTGGGAAATTGTTTTCTTTATTCCTATCACTTTGCTAGGTTTGGGATAGGACTAGTATCATAATTGAGTTGAGACCTAGCTGGCGCCCATATTAGAAGATTCCGGAATTGTGAAGTTTGACTCACTCCCTCTCGCTGACTCAGTTAGTTGAAGGCCTGAAAGGTTGTCACCGGAGCAACTGGACTTACCTGTAACCCAGTGGTCGGTTTTCGTAACGATCAATTTGGGTGGTTACAATGTTACAAGTGTATAAGACTATAAATCTTACTATTCTATACAAAAATTAAGATTGATGAGATTGAATATAATTTGTATGTCAAAGGTGAACTGAATGAATTTGGATTGAGAAACTGTGTAAATCGATAATTTGAAATAAAATTAACAAATAAAAAAAAAACTAGTTGGTCAATTCACTAGAATAGAAATTGATCAAGTTTAATTCTCATTACCAGAACCAAGCTTCCATAAAATATGCCTTCTCTTCATTTAACAAAGAGCAAGCACCAAAGGAAGTGAAAAAAACTGAGTTTTATTACAAAAGAGAATGGAAACTGGATGATTATTTTTTGATTAATTAGTTAGCAAAAAAAAAACACAGCTAGTATCCATCGTGAATTTTATCCTCTAGATCTGATTTAACTAATCAACTTTTATATCTTGAGGATATAAAAGTACCAATGCCTTAGGGCAACTGTAAATTTGAATTCACCGATTTATTTCTCGTATAAATTCCCAAAGAAAATTTTAATCAGCGATATTCTTCATTAAACAAAAATATCTCGCTACCAAAAATATAACAAAAACCTGTATTTCTAAATAAAATACTGTTGTGAGACTGAATGTATCACACATCACACGATAATTATCACCTTTTTTTTAAGGCAGAAATAGCGGTATAATTATTATAGCACAGTTCCTGGGAAAAACAGTTCCTGGGATTAACAGTTCCTGAAGTTAACAGTTCCTGAGATACAAGTTCCTTGGTGACAAACAAGTCCCTTGAAAAATTTCCTAAGGCTACAGTTCCTTGAAGACATATAGTTTCCTGCATAAAGTTTCCTGGGATACAATTTCCCGAAGCTACAGTTTCCTGGAATGAAATTTCATAAGGCTACAGCTCCTTGGAGTACATCAGGCCTTTGGATGACGGAGGTTCACGAAGAGATTTTTTAAAGTTTAAATATGTAAAGTATAAAGTTGGGCTTCATCTTCATAAACATATGTATTAGTGCTAAGTATTTTTTTTGTTGTATTTGCTACTAACTTTTTTTTTAAATTTTGTAATTTCAAGACTATAATTATATACATTTTTCTTACACTGTTAGTTTTATTTACTATGCAGAAACTTTAAGTTTTTTTTAAACAGATTAAAAGTTAGCTGACCATTAAATTCGATTTTCTTTCTAATTTTCTTTTAGGAAAGAAAATTAGTGGCGCCCTAAAATTACTTTTTCTATTTCTTTACTAGTTTTGCTTAAGTGAATTATTTTCTTTATATTAATAAGGTAACAAGGTCCTGCGAACTGGATAAGGTAATTTCCAAATTTATTGGTTAGTTAGGCAAGAACCTGCATTATTCACTTCAAATTTTTTTCATTATTCAACATCATTTTTTTTAACGTCAATCAACAACATTTTGGTTTCATTGGCCACACATTCGACCGAAAAGTATGTGTCCCACAAAAACTATGTTTTCTTTGTACCAAAAAAAAACGGGCTCAAAAGAACTGTATCCTTTGATTCCAACAAAACAAACTCAATATAATTGTAATATTATGACATAGAAATTAGCATACCTTGATACTCAATATGTTCTGCTTCTCTAGATAATAATCTCCATTTTCTTCAGACAATTGCTTCTCGTTAAAAGTTGGAGGTTCGAGAGAGAACCCAAAAATTATTTTTATTCTCAAAAACTAACGCTTGGAATTATTTGACCGAAACTTATATACCTGTCTCTCTTTTATTAATATGTTATCATAAATTTTTCTCACTTCTAAGAAAATCAATAATTAATATACCTGTTGAATGTATTGTTAATTAAGCTAGAGGTGGGAACTAAATTTAAAAATTATAATTATAAATAACGTGAATCTTTATTCATATAAAAAAAACAGAGAAATGCCAATTAATCTTATAACGTGTTACGGACACAAAATGACCGTAACACTAGGTTAATATCATTTACACTATATCGATTTATTCTTCTTCTTGTTGTAAATGGAACACTAACAATAGGCATGACGAAAGTATCAAAAAATCGTCGATATAATGGTTTTGGGGGAAAGTTCATATCAAAAAAATTCAAAACACTGCTTTAGTTTTATTTAAGAAATTCAGATTATTAACATTTCCAATAAAATAAAACATAAAAATACTGCAATCGGCCATTTTGACTGAAACACCAATCACAGCGCATGACGTCACGCTTAGGTAAACACCGCTGTCAGTCAATACTCAATACACTCATTTTCTGTGTTTTGTTGTTGTGAATACTACTGATTACGCATTTGGATTGATCATTTATTATTTTACGTGTGATTTATCGTCTCCACTCCACTATAACAATGAATCCAAGCTTTGTTAAGGCGAATAGCTCAAATTTGCCCAGGATTGATATAATGATGTAGGGCGATTTCCTCGCAACAAATCAAGAATTTTGCTCGTCTGAGTTTAGAAACGTGAAAACTTCCTTGTAAGTGAATCTTGTATTTATCTTCACCCTAGATACAACCAACTTAAATATAATCAAACTAGTTTTAAGCTTATGCGACTTTATTTAACTTTCATAGGTTAGCATATAAATTTATGGGGCATACATCCTGGTTTCATACGTACTTGTGATACTGACCCCATCACATGATACTGCATATAATTTTCCATATCATCTGGCAAATGCAAAAAGAAAGGTAAACCATTGAAATTGATAATAAGAATTATAGACAAGACCAAAACAAACATAACCTCAATAAATTGGATATTTAATAGCCTTAATATTTCAACTATTTCACGTCAAACAAACGTTTCAAGTTTGAGAAATATAAATATAATAGGATAACATACTCACAAGTGGTCTTCACAGAAATAAAGTGGCTAATTCGTGACTACGTCGTTCGGGTTTCGCCTTGCGAGCTTCAACCACTTATCTCTTATCTATCATTTTCTTGTTTGGAACATTTACAAACACTTTGCTGGGTGTTCTTATTGATGTGTTTTTACACTGCGGTACTACTGCACACCACTTATAAACTTTGGAATTCATTTTTATGACACGAATTTATTTAATGTTTTGTTTACTTCCTTCGCTACGCATAGACACAATGACATGTTTACCTAGGCGTGACGTCAGAGCCGACGCCATGACACCTGCGAGCTGTTTTCGCGAACTATTTAAAGAATATCAGTAAAATGGCTTCAAACTTCGTTAAACTTAAGTTTATTACCGAAATAAATGTTTCTTCGTGAATAGTGAATGTGTACCCTCATGACGGAAGAGTATTTCAAAATCTATCGTCACGCCTATTGCAGAGGTCATAAGTTGTGTGCCAATCTCATTCATAGAATAATTCTAACTTTCAATATTTATTATTCTGTATCAAGTGATATCTGTCAAATGTCACGAATAGATTTGTACTTCCGGTCACCGGTTTTGTTAATATAGTACATGTGTTACATTGTTAATGGTGTAACTGCATATCATAAGAATTTTCAATAATTTGCTTAACGGATATTTTAATCTACATCCATTATGTTTTTATCAATTTTGATAATGATCATGATTATAATGACCAGATCATCATTAATTTTAGTGGCTGAAATGAGTCTATTTTAACAATTTTCCTTCTAAAGTTCGACGTAGTCGAATTCCACTTCTTCTTTTCCAATTCCTTGAAAAATGTCCATTTGGACAATTTAAATTCAAATTTAAATTTATCTGTAGTCCTTGTGGATAATGCCCGTTTTTCAAAATTACTTTGTCTCTAATTTTTCAATCTCTATTTTTTTTCTTTCCTTACCACATTAAGGGCCGGTTTTACAAGAGATATTTATACTAGGTATAGTTATTCTGGGGATAAATTTATACCAGAAGTTATACCTAGTTTAAAACTAGTTGGTGTTACGATGCTTTTTTTCACCGGTATAGAAATTCTTGGAGTAAGAATTGCTAAACCGGTGAAAAAAAGCATCGTAAAACCAACTAGTTTTTTCTTTTTTTGATTTCCTGGGAAATTAAACAACAATATTTTTAAATTCTTTATTCCAACGTTTCGGTAGCGCTCCAGCTACCGTTGTCAAGAAAAAATAAGTAGAAATTAATTTTTATCCCTAACTGACACAACAGAAAAAATTTGACAACTAGGCAATCAAAAAATTATTTTGAAGTTTAAGACTGCAAAATTTTTGTTATTAAATTTTTATTAAGGTCCATTCATAGTAGATCATATCTGTGGCAAAATGTGAAATGAAATATTTCATTTTATGACATTCCAACGATATGATAGTCTACTAGAAATGGAATCCAGTGAAGTGCACGTTCCAGGAACGGTTTTTATTGGGATAGCGCGTTTTTTTCGCTTATATTGGAAATGTTGTTAATAAAAAAAACTATCAAGAAACGCGTTTTATTAACAACATTTCCAATATTAGCGAATAATATACCACAAGGAACATACAGAAGATACCAACTAGTTTCATTCTAGGCATAAATTCTGGTATAACTTTATTCCCAGAACAACTATACCTAGTATAAATATCTCTTGTAAAACCGGCCCTAAGCAGTATTTTACAAATTAATTCAATATTACGTATTGCAGTACCTACCATATGGGTAATTTTTGATTTTATTTACACAACCCTGCGTTCTTCAAATTGTATAATGTTCCATGAACGTAACTAACTTTGGTTTTTATTATCTATTAATATAGTTTGTATTATCAATTTTTTAATTGAAAATTACTTTCATGTCTTTTTGTATTTCAACAATTTCTTGAATGTAATTTTTTAGTAATCGTACCATCTCAAGTTGTATTCTCAATTACAGTATCCGCCAAAATAAACAGTACCGAAAATAAAAATAAAAATTAATTTTTAATTTCTGTAATGTAAGTATTCAAAATGTTCACCATTTCGACGCAAACAAGCTTCATATCGATTTTGTAAGTCAATAAACATATTTATAAAATGTGGTTGATATAACTGCCGAAAAATATTTTGTATTCTTTCCCGTAGTTCGGCAATATTCGCCGGCGGATTTTCCGAGTGAAATATTTTGTCCTTCATTATGCCCCAAATGTATGCGTCAGATCAGGTGAATGAGAAAGATATTCGAAGTCTGTTCCCCGAGAAATTATTCTATTATCGAAATGCTGACGGAGTAAGTCTAAGGTGCGCACAGCTGTATGGCTCGTTACACCATCTTGTTGGAACCATTGTGTGCGAAACTGTAGATTTCGTGCACGGCAAAAGTTATTTAGATCTCTCACAAAAGGTATAATAATTCTCTCTCTATAACGCTCTTGGTTGACAGTAAGTGGATTCTGATTATCATTACGACCTTTTCCGTATGAACAAAAATAATGCTCAGTCAAAAAAACTTTTTCTTCCGTTGTTAGAACCATTCTTAAATCAAATTTAATCCATATTACATAAACAACTCCACAGCACTCTCTGTTTCGGTACTGTTTATTTTGGCGGATACCGTATATGACCATCCGTGTTTATGTTACAAAATATTAAAAATAAAAAAAATCATATCTATACTTAGTTCTTTTTAAAGTTTTAAATTGATTTTCATAAGATCTTTTTATATATTAAGTGTACCATTTCTTCTTATTGTAGCCTGATGATGATAATTAATGTACCGAAACTAGTAGCAGCCTAATTGTCCTTTGGTGGACTATAATAAAATATGGTTTGGACTTTGAGTTTTGATTGAACCATTTGTTTGGATTTCGTGAAGCCACATTTGAGATATGGATGAGCTCTGTAGCATTTTTCCTAGAGCTGTAACAACAGAAATATATCATACACCAAGATGGTGGAGACTATTATCATTGACCAAGCACCAAAATTATTCCACGAGAGGCTGCACCCCGAGCAAAATAAGGCGCGAGGCTTATAAATGTCTTCACCAATACAATATTTTCCACTACCAGCCAAATTTGAAACAAAAATTGATAATCATCCACAAACGCACCACGAGAAGCGTTTACCCCGTCGTCTGAATGACAAATACACAAGTTCTCGATATATTATGACCACAGCGTACACCATCTAACAAGAGGCGAAAGAAAGTAGTTTTCGTGATCGCAAATTCGTATGCACATGTGTGAATTGATAAGTTTATCTGTTAATGTCAAGTCGTCACTTCCGTTCATTCCCTCTAGTTCACCGTGTATTATTTTAAGGTTAGCTTGAAAATAAGCTACTTCTCATTTGATTAGACACATGAGATCAATAATAAAAGGTGTTCTCATGTGAGTAGTTAAAAAAATAAAGAATATTCTATAGTCCCAATTGGGAGGGATGTTCATCAACACTACTATTTTTCTTAGTCTAGGTATGGTTTTACTTCGAATCAATACTCGTGTTACTTTTCTCAGTGTATCAGGTAGTTTATGTTTCGATGCCTTGACGTATTTCCGTTCAATATCATGTCCGACTTCCGACTTCAAAGGAACCGACAAATCTTTCGTCTCTTGTTAGATGGTGTACTCTGCGTTATGAACGTACTTGTTATGTCATCAGCCATTTTTGGTGAAGCGCAAATTTTGAACTAATGACAATCACCTGGGTATACAAAATTATGTTGCACAAATTTTTGTTGAGCTACTATCCCTGAAATCTCGAAATATTTGAATTTGTCCCTTATTGACCTAGATTAATGATATGATTTGAAGTTCCGACCGATTGCAGTTAGCCCAAATACCAGAAAACTTGTTGCGGCTGTACAGCGTGTTGCGTGTTCCAGAGTTCAGGGTGTATTTTATTCTGGTAAATGGGTGATTTTGGCGATTTTCCAATTTTATGATTAAAAAATCAAATAATACAAAATTCATACACATCAAATAACTAAATACACCAAAATGCATGAAAAAGATGAACTATAAAGTAGTGAAAAAGTCTCAAAGTAGACTAGTGAATAATAAATAAAATTACTTACCTATTGTTCAGTTTCCCACAACAAAATTTATGTCTTCTGCCAATTACCAATTATTGAATTAAATCTTAATGTTTCGAAGATTATTTTACGGAATATCATGCTCGGAGTGAGTCAATATCATAGAAATAAATCCAATTCACTTAAATATAACAAAGTTGTTTTCAGTTTTGTGCATTTTCTATCGCTTGAATTGAAATCCAAACAACCTCGCTGTTTTCCACTGGTGAAGTGTTAATGCAATTGTGTCAAGGAAGAATAGATCCGGAACCTCTTCCTTTAAAAGGAAACAAAATAAAGACATTCTCCATTTCCAGAAAATCGAAAAGAATGTTGAAAGAAATGAGGGGCTTTGCATTTGTTTGATTTGCAAAGTATTCGATTTGTTTTTGATTTTCACACAATATGAGGAAGCAATGAATCACTGAGAGTAGAAAAAGTTAAAAATCGACTCTGCGAAATTGGAGAACAAAGTCTTGATATACAAATATACAAAAAGTATAAATGGCAATAAGTGATATTGACTATGAAGGGTGCGGCTGATTAACCCCTTGAATGGAAAAATCGAAAATAACAAAACAACTTCAGGCTATACCGAAAAGGAGAAATGACATCCCACAGAGTCAGTTTGGTGCTAGATAACTAATAACGGAAGCAATTAGCAGAAACTCCAAAAAATTTCACTTTCTGATAAATGCGTCTATCTCTATACTGAAATATTTGAAATGAATAATGTGTCTCCCTCTTACACATATGTCATTTGGAACTTATCATTGGACGTTACTTATACCTCAGCATGTATAATTATTTAATTTTGAATTGTTTCTTTCAAGTGGATATTATCTTCCGTATGTTTCTTCTGGTCTATTCATTATTCTTTTTGTTATTTTGCTTGGATAATTGAACCACAATATTTTTATTCCAGCCTTCCGGTAGGCTGTAACGCTACCGTTATCAGGAATAATTAAGTATTATGGAAGAATATTTTTTTGGACCCTATCTCACACTACGAAAACATTTGACAACGACAATCAATGATATTCTGAAGCAAAAGGCTACAAAAAAATTGTCAAATTTTCCGAAGTCTATTTACAGGTAGATCATATTATTATCGTTAGTAAAAAGATGTGAAATGGAACATTTCATTCTTTGACTTCCTAGCAATATCACAGTCTACTGGAAATGGGATCCAGTGAAGTGCACGCTTGAACCCAGACAACACAGGATATCTTTAGGACGTCCATATCAGTCCCAACTTCCCAGACCTAATTCTTACGTACTAGGGACGTTCTAATTTGTAGGTATTGGCGACGATTAGAATCAAAATATCGAAAATACCTCATCATTAGAAATAGCAATTATTCACAATTTGAAGGTATATAATATCCAAAAACCAAAGAATATGTAATATTTATATTCTAATTTATCTGAGGATGGCAGAGGGTCTGAAAAAGACGTACCTGGGACTTCGGATGTATGATAACGGACATTCTGTGAACGTTTCACTACGTAGCAGCACATTCGCTATCCACTCTCGGTGATCTAATATATGCGTAAATCGCCATTTGGGTTGTTTGTATGTATAGTTTTTGACGGTGCACGCGAATTCCCGTCAGGTTCCTCAATGACCAATATAATACACTTAAGTTCCCGTCCGACACTTGCAGGTATCTCAATCCCGCACTCGAATTGCCGTCCAGTTGATTTAATCTGTTCTGTTATCGGGACTGCCCTTATAGTTTACCCTGGCAGGGTTAGGTGAGGTGTCCTATTGCCGTTTGCGCGGGCATTTTAAGGGTTGCTTAAAGCATAAGGTTTCCTTAGGTAATTACTTGCACGGCAGTTCAAGTTCCACTTGAAGTAGCTAAAGTATTACTCAAAGTGAGCCGTCGATATTGGAGGCTTAACAGGTCCTCAAATTTTTAGAGTTGTTATTCATAACCACACTTTTGAATACGCTTCGCACGTTCACAGATTATATAATGTCACATTACAGGCTGATCATTGATATGTTTTTTAAAGAAATCTTTTTGAAAGATGATTGAGACGTTCTTGAAATACTGGATTTTGGGTTTCCTAGACAATTTCGTACAGGAAGACATTATTTTGAGAAAGATTTTTAAAAAAAATTCGGTTTTACAAGAAGACAGTAGTTCTTGAAGTTCTTGCCCTAATCGAGCATCGTTTAGAGTATCCTACTGATCCGATGCCGAAAAATTTGATGATCGAACGCGTTTTTTCAGTATTCATCATGTGCTGCGATAATTTGATAAAAAAATGGTTAAGGGCTTAGAAATAAAGGAATTTTTGCTGCCGAGTGCAAATCGTAACAAACATTTACTACATTTAGGTACGTCACAGATTTACGTGACATTTACTTTTTTATAGGTTAGTATTGGGTCGGGGGGCAGGTGCACTAGTACCAATTTCATTTAAAATAACACGAAAAGTACTGAGCAATGCAACGTTGCCGGTATGTTCCACCACTTTGCTGAGGATGGGTCGGTGCGAATAATTACATTTTATTCATACCTTAATCTCCAAGCATTACTTAATTTAAGTGAAGCTTAAGAAAAGTCCGCGCAAATGGCCATTAGTATTCCTGAAATAAATGTACAAATACCTTAACCATTGAATTTATTTTATATTTCCTTAATCTCCTTAATTTTGTGTTTATCTTGTTGCGCGCAATTCGACTCCTAATTTTGGTGTTCTTACTCGTATTCAGGTAGAAAATGACCGCTGCGCGCAACTCATCCCTGCCCAAATAAACACCTTTTAAACAGGTCAGGTGCAGGTCAGTTTTCACCCTGACGGGAACTCGAGTGACAGCTTAACGTACCCTAATTATGACGCAGGTAGAGTGGTTATCCTGACGGGAATTGGAGTGCGTCCGTTTTTGTGTATAATATAATTTATGACATGATTTTGTGTTGAGATCAACAAGTTTTGTGATATTGTGCAAAAATATCTTAAATGTGTTTTCTGAACCCACGTAAATAGAATATGTTAATACAATTCTATCCTATTTATCATAATGGCCTATTACATGCGTGCCAAGAGACTCACAATTGCCGATTTTATTATATCGGCAGATTCGGAATTCTCTACTGAAGACATCGATGTTGTTTTGTTTTCAAAGGACGAAAATCAAATAAATGATAAATACCGTTCCATCTCTGGTTCTCATTCCTAGTGGACTGTAAAATTGTTGAAATTTCATACAATGAAATATTTTAGTTTACATTCCATCAAGGATGTGATCTACTGTGAATTGATCTTAAAAAATTTGACAACAAAAATGTATTGCAGTCCTAAACTTCAAAATATTATCGACTGTCTAGTTGTCAAATTTTTTTGTAGTATTAGATTGTGACGAAGAAAAATTTCAAAATTATTCCCGATCACAAAACTATTGTGGTGAGAAATAACAAACAGAAAAGGTTGATATTATTATCTCTCCCTACATTGGTATTGTTCTGAATTTCATTTCCTTTCCCCAACGCGAATCTTCTGATTGAGTGTGCTCAAGTATTTTGCTTTGCTCTCATTATTATCTGTAGTTTCATTAATACTCACATGTGGAGGATTTTCAATTTTCCATAATTAAATTATTCAAGCCTATGTTCAATCACATCTTGTCCATTCGCAAATAGTATTATATCGTCTGCAAACGAAGTGCACTTTACTTGATTATGATTTGTTGTTTTGGTAGTGGATATAAACATGTTATAAGTTCAAAGGCATTTCCTAAGTATGAATATGCTGCAGCTTCTCCTAAAAGGTCTGTTAGTTATGTGAGATGTTAATGATGATAATTGGTGAATATTCTTTTCTAGAATTGTCTTATTAAAAAAATTATTTGATATTATTCATTCATTTGCACCATCCTCTTCAATTCGTTCAATTCCAATATTTTTTTTCATCTTTATTTATTATTATTTTATTTTATTATTTTGAAATATTGAAAGGATGTTTTTCTGTATCTAAATGAATTGGGATATAGTGGTACAGCAGCGGAAATAATCGTAAACCTGTGGAAATATATTCGACCAAAAAAAATTAAGTTCCGCTCTTTATATTAAAACCATAAATTCAGTTACTCCACTCACGATTCAACATTGGTATCAGCCGGCTATGGGCAATATATCCGTCAAAAAGCCGCCGAAAGAAGGTCGTGGGAGAAGAAGTCGATTACTTATGAATGCTTATCTTTCTTCCCGGAATGTATATGCGACGTATGGCGAAAAACCGGAAGTCGTAATATTATGGATGAAATCTCACATAAAACAGTGAGTCGCGGTAATATATGCCTAAAATCAGTAATATACAAGGGAAACATCTTTAAAAGGCATATGTGCATCCGATCTCATTTATTTTAGATTCCAAATATGTACACCAGACAACATGGAATTTATAAGATATTTTTGAACTTAATTTTAAATAGTTGTGCTTGTAATGAAGTGAAATCATTTCATTGTATTATAGTGTCCCTCGTATAATGAAAGTAAATGTACTTAGGTTATTAATTAGATATTGAAGTCAGCTTTTACTAAACTACTACTTAGACTTCCATATTATGGATGATAAGTATATTGATTTACATTCATAATTAGAATGTAGAATTATATCATAGGTTTTTTTTTTTTTTTCATTCTGTTATTTAACGTCGGTCTATTTCTGCGACTGAGGCTAATCACCGACGCCGGGAGCACTCTACCCCTAACCGGGATTTTGGCGAACCCACTAGTGTTCCAACCAGTGGTAGCGTTCTTTAACGAGCCCAACATCCATGGACTCGGGACCTCGGTTTTACGTCTCCTCCGAAAGACGGCATATCTACATTATACCTCGTGCTCATTGGTATAATGCCTGCGAGCTGTGATATGCTAGTCCGCTGCAGGCTGTACGGGCCCTATACGATGGTTTTCCCTGGCATGGTCGTCACCCATTCAAGTACTAACCATGTCCGACCTTGCTTGACTGTAATTATCGCATCAAACGCGTTCCACTACAGTGCTGGGTCGTCGCCCTATATCATAGGTTGAACTTTTTTTGCTCTCCTTCGAATGAACTTATAAAGTCAATTTTGGGATGAGATATCGAATGCACGAACTCGCAGGTTGACACAGCTCACCGTTACGGAATCGATATACCATTCCAGGTTACCTTACAGGACGTCTATTCCTAAACAATGAGCGGCATAGAATTATGGCGAATGATCACATGAGGCGTTATATTCTTGGCCCGTGATCCGATGTTATTGATCTCATGAAAATCATACGCTCCGGATCGCATGGTTTTTTATTGGAAACTTGTTCACATTCTGTCATAGAGAAATAAGTATATAATTACTATTTCTTTATGCATTCCGTAATTATTCTGTCAGTTCTCTGTTTATTTGAATTCATGTGCATAAAGTTGAAAAAAAATTCTTTGTAGTGAGTTTTATACTCTGTGTATTGGTTATAACACAGTTCAGTCATGGGTTAATCAGAGTTTCTGTGGTATGCATGCTGAAAAATCAAGCAAAGTCAATATAAAACAGCGAGTCAAAGAACAGCATG
>CAJUYG010005131.1:0-12338 GCA_910591675.1 Galerucella calmariensis | reverse complement strand
TTTAAATATTCATAAATTGAAAAAATAATGTTAATAGAATAAATCCCAGGAAACAAGCACATTATAAAATTAACGTTTAATCATATTGTTAATAATAAAAAGACCCTTTTCTAATTATTATCACTACATAGTTAGCACTTCAGTTTTTTCATAGTTAAACGTGGCAATGTCGAATGTTTTCGACTGCATTCCTTTCACGGTTTCAGATAAACTTGCCAAAGTAAACAAATGGAAACTTACCCGTGACGTCCCTATTTGTTCGAGTGGCTCCACCTTAAGAGTCCCGTCAGTAGCTCTAACAGCTTTGAGATGTTTGTGATCTTCACTAACAGCCGAAAAAGAAGAATCCTGTAATTTTACATGCTTTGGCGGCATATCCGAGATTACAGTAATTTCACTTTTATTGCAATATGGCATTTATGGTCCATATTTTGCCAAGTTAAATTAACTGAAATGTCAAAAAATTGACCATAATATTGCCTGAGGTGGGGTGGGAAAAATGAAGCAATAATCATCAAGTTTATATATTTTATTTAATACAACAAATTGTACATGTAACGTATGTATAGTATAAAAGGATATAATTTATTCCACCACAATAGAAACAAATTACCTACTTTAAAAGAACCACAGAAGTCAGAACCCAATTAAAATAAACAAAATCTTTATAGACGGCGTTCAATACAAAGTGTTTTGCTCGAGGTACGGACATGTCTTGATCGATGTTTGAAAAAATGCCGAAAGCCAATTCCCATTAAAATTCTTCAACATTTGAACTACTTTTCGCCCATGTGACCGGTGTAATAGAGAAGAAGGTGTGCTCCCAAGGAAGACGAATTTGCGTCATGTTCTGCGCACCTTCCAAAACGCCGCCATATTGACAATCATATGTTTAATGTTTTGGATGACTGTCATAACTATAACCTACACAACCAAATCTTACTTGTTGTAATCGTTCATTTGTGTAATAAATTGTGAACTTTCAACATTGGAATATTAATTGATGGCCGTATTCACCATCTTCCACTCTAATCATGATTAGGTGATCGTTATTGAATAAGTAATCATGATTAAGTAAAATTGCTATTCACCAATTTGTTGTTTGGTTAACTTTGACTTACAGCTTGGCAACATGGATATTTTCTCAGTGTCACCACCCAAAATACGAATGTTTTAGCTGGTATTGGTAACACTTAACATTTTTGAAGACCGATTTAACCTTAACCTAAGTTTTTATGGTGGTTTTCACAAGGATTTTACCTTCAAAGCTTGTACATTATTAGTCTTTTTTATATTTTGTCTGTTCTTATTTTTATTGTGAACGTGGTGTCGACCCCCAACAAAATATGGAGTCGGAAAACAAAAGGAAAAGGCAACCTAATTTTTCTCTGAAGGAAAAAAGTGACCTTTTTACCATTATTAGCACGAAGTACTACAAAATAATAGCTAAGCTGATCCTCAATTTCCTGTAGCACATCAGCTACTGTAGGCTTGGTCAGTCTAAATCTTTTTAAAAAGTTGTATTTATCCATTGTTCCAAAATAATTAGTTCTTTCCCAGTGATTTATAGCAGAGTAATCTGCAATAATGTCCATAACGTCTAAATAATCGTCATCGAAAAATCAAAAATTGTAAAGCACAAGATAAAGGACCCTGCACCATTTTATAGGTGTTCCTGGCTCTCGTACGATTTTCGATTTTTTTTTGGTATGTTGTAGTCTTAATGATAACTAAGAGATCGTGATGGGTTGAAACTGTGTAGGCCCTCCGGTTTGGCGTTGGTGGCGTCTTGTAGTTGCTTACTGAGCATAACATTTTGCCTCCTAGCACTATAAATCTCGCAATAATAGCAAATGTCTTGTACGTCGGTGACTCATGAGGAGGTCTGCCACACTTCTATGCAATCAGAATAACAATTTCTCCAGAGGGTGCCTCCTCAATGGTCAATTTGTTAGGCCGGTGTTTCAACAGCAAGCGGATGCAATGAAACCGAACAAAATCATCAACAATCACGTTATGTAGGTTAGTTTGATCCATCTAACTCCCAAAGTCCTGACAAGTGGGCAACAAAAGAATTTTTAACATTTTCTTGATCCCACGCACCCATCTCTAGTAGTAGATACTTCATGAAAAATCCGGTAGTTCGGATAGATACTGTGATAGATATTTGTCAAAAGAGCCATCACCCGTGACAGACGTCGGTCGGAGCAAGCCCCACATTCGCATTCACGATATAAAGTATATTTGTGGCTCTGAGTGTGCACCAGAGCGCTACCTGAAATGGAAAATTGCTTCGTTTGCAATACAAACCGCTTTGTCGGTGGCTAGGTATATTAGGTAATTGAAGATCAGACAATCGAAAGTAGATCTACGTGGGATATACACAACTGAAGATGCAAGTAGGTCGTTCCGCTTATGTCAAAGGAAAAAATTATAAAAATACGCAGCGTCAGGACATAGAAGACAACAAGAAAATGTCTGACAATTTCTGACTGACGTCTGTAATATGTTTTAGTTTACTTTCAATGTTATAGTTGAAATAATACCCTTCTTGGTGTGCGTCATCGGTTGTTAATGTCTTTCTAACACATTACGTAGAAAGAAATGGAAAAAAAGGCAGGTTGTAACGAGTTATTTTTTTTGACACTGATTTAAGTTTTTTTCTCCGTTTCATATTTTTATTCTGCCACTTGATTTTAAATAACTCGTTACTTACTTTCCGATTCCCTTTTGTGACCGATTTATTATAATTTTTTATTATTATTACCGTTATATTAGTTTTAGTATTTTTTTTGTATAAGTCCGGAGGTACGCAAATTTTTATTGAATCATAAAATTTAATCATTTCCGAAGTTAAAATTTTTCATTTAAAAAGGACATTGGGTATATATACCATTTAATTTAATTGAATTAATTCCGAAAGACGTCTAGTATATGACAAATTTTTTTTTAGTTCCAAAATAAAATTTTACTAATGAGAATATAAAAGCAGAGAAAAGTTGGATTCGTCTCGGAATTTTTGGTAGTTCTCAGCTCTCAGCCCGTAGCCTTCCGTTCACCGTTAAACGTTTTATTTTTTTATTGTGTTAAGTTTGTTACCGATCCGGTTCCCGGTATTCATAATTTTGAAAAGAATTCTGTTAGTTAAGTGGTGCATACCGAAGTCGATTTAGGAAGGTAAAATATTTTTAATAATCACAGTACCTATACTCAACAATTTCCGTACCTCCGTATTCCGTACTTTTGAAATACATAGTTTGATTTTTTTCTCTCCGTACCGGTTTATATTTTGTGAATTTTTGTAAAAACTTTTACTTTGGTAATTCTTTTTGAGTATAACCGGCAATATTGAAATATTGTAATTTGTTTAAAGAAAATTTTCTTCCAATATAAGAATTAGATTTTAATAGTGAAGAAATTTAATTTTCTTTGTTTTTCCGACATTTGAATTAACCGTTGTCGAGTAGAAACTCGTTTTAGTTTTTTTAATAAAAGTTGATTTGTTCTAGAAAAATTGTTTTTTTATTATTATTTATTATTTATTATTAACAAGTAATTGGTATTCATTGAATATTCGCCGGCTCTCGATTGAGGGTACGATTTTATGTCTTTTCAATTACAGGGCATTTATATTTAATTACAGGACATTTATATTTAATTGATACTGTTTAGTATTGTGATATTTTAGTTTTATTTCTACTCTGGTGTGTCGATAATAAGTTATTTTTTTTTACTCTTGAATTTTATTTCCGAGTTAGTAGTTTTCAATAGCTTTTTCATTCCGTTTTCATTCCGTCGAAGGATTTAAAGTCAAGGGTGGCCATAGTGACGTGTTCGTGTGGCAGGAGCCACGTGAAGGAAGACAACGCGTTACAAGGTCTGTGATTAATCCTAATCAAAATATCACAATAATGAACCCATTAAACGTATTACAAACGTTAACGCTAATCTTTGACTTACAAAAATTTGATTGGTTGATGTTTAGATTAAGCTCAAGCTCAACCTATCAATTGAGAGTTTAAAATACTATGAAGGCGTTACTTTCGTAGCGGCAATAAGTCTTACGTCTTTTTCTACTGTCACACTGACAGTTCTTGACAGGTCTGTACTTTGTTGTTTACGGTCAATTATTATTTATGAAAAGTAAATATTAATCTTATTGATTTATTTATTTGAATAATACAAAAATATGCATGAATACACGGAAAAACATCAGTATTTTGAAAGTTCTCAAGTATTTTGAGTTAGAAAAAGAAGCTGGTAATTATTAATTGCATAGCCTTTTCGAATTTGGCTAAATACAATCCTGATGATCTTATTCATCAAATTTAAGGTTAGCTATATGTCAAAATAGCAAATAAAATAAACGACATGCCGAAAACCCGGATACCTATACGTAACAATCGATGACGCACACCAAAAAGGGTATTATTTTAACTATAATTCTATTACCATGTACTAATAAAAGAACTTTACTTAAATTCTTTATTCTAAAAATATGTGCCACGTGTACAATCTCTCTCTAAGGGCGAGTTGTACCAAACACTTAAACTCGGTTTAATGATGACTGATGTTTAGACTGATGTAATTGTTGATAATAAATACATCAATCAGCCACAGTCTAAACATCAGTTATAATTAAACTGAGTTCAAGTGTTTGGTACAACTCGCCCTAAAAGACTAACTTAACCTAAGTGATAAGTGACCTGTCCATCGATCTGATCTGATCGTGACAGATGATGGTATTATTTCAGTGGCTTGTACAGCCACTGTTACAACTCTTTTAACAAACAAATCTTAATCCTAATATCGCCCACTTGTAACAGCACATAAAAATATGTGCCAAGTGTAAAATCTCTCACTTCTTCTTCTTATTTTTTTTGGTCTCCACCTTACGGTATTGCGACCAAAAGTACAATCTCTGAAAGACTAACTTAACCTAAGTGACAAGTGACCTGTCCATCGATCTGATCTGATCGTGACAGATGATGGTATTGTTTCAGTGGCTTGTACAGCCACTGTTACAGGTGATGGCTCTTTTGACAAATATCTATCCCAGTATCTATCCGAACTACCGGATTTTTCCTGAAGTATCTACTACTAGAGATGAGATATGTGCGTGGGATCAAGAAAATGTTAAAAAGTCTTTTGGGGCCCACTCGTGAGGACTTTGGGAGTTAGATGCATCCAACTGATTGTTGATGATTTTGTTCGGTTTCATTGCTTCCGCTTGCTGTTGAAACACCGGCCTAACAAATTGACCATTGCGGAGGCACTCTCTGGAGAAATTATGATACTGATGGCACAGAAGTGTGGCAGACCTCCTTATGAGCCCCCGACATACAAGACATTTGCTATTATTGCGAGATTTATAGAGCTAGGATGCAAAATGTCATGCTCAGTAAGCAACTACAAGACACCACCAACGCCAAACCGGAGGGCCTACACAGTTTCAACCCATCACGATCTCTTAGTTATCATTAAGACTACAACATATCAAAAAAAATCGAAAATCGTACGAGAGCCAGGATTACCTATAAAATTGTGCAGGGTCCTTTATAGGTTATATTGTTTGATTGTTAGGTTCACTTCTGTCAGAAAACACGGCGATTATCTTTAAAACCGCACAAATTTGGCAGATTAAGTTAATTTCTTCTTCAAGCACTAATTCTCTGATTAAAAAATTGGTTAATACGAAATTAGCTGTTTAACCACAATTAAAAGTTAATTGTAGATATTTTACTTTGGTGAATATAGGCATGAGTGTCTTTATTGTTAAATAAAGATTTTGTTTCTTGTTTTCGTTTCAAATTCAGCGCGCTATTTTCTGATTGGGTGATTTTTCAATATGGCGGCGTTTTGGAAGTTTTTTTTTTGATTGGTCATGCGCGGTAACACACCTTCTGTTGATGTAATCAATTCTACTCACCAAAATATGCCTACGTATTATTATGTTGGTAACTGGTCAATCTGTATAACAGTTGACATTACGTTTTTATGGCGCTAAAATAGTAGTGGGTATGAGTAGTAACAGAGACAAGGTAGTAACTTGTAATGTAATGTTGAAAGCTATCTTTAATATAAAACCAGTTTATAAGTTAGATTGTGCTAATTAATACTATCATACCGTTATTTCCACTAGCAACTCAACACCTTCTTCTCTATTACACCATGCTTGTGACAACGTATGTGTTTATCATAAAATGTTTTCTCCTGTGTGGGAACGTATGTGTGTAACTAATTGACTTTTTCTGTAAATAATTTCCAGCAAATTTCACATATTATAACAAATGCCTTGTCGCCTGTGTCTATTTAAAGCTTCGTTTTCTCCAAACGGTACATTCGAACGGTTTTTCATCGTTGTGACAACGTAAATGTGCATTTAAATTGTTGCTTTGAGTGAAACATTTTGAACAAACGTCACATTTAAAGGGTTTTTCCCCTGTGTGGCAGAGCATGTACCTAGCTAAAGTTACTTTCTCTCTAAATGACTTCAAACAAATTTCACATTTGAATGGCTTTTCGCCTGTGTGACAACGCATGTGTCTGGTCAAACTTTCACCCCTTGCGAAAGATTTTAGGCAGACTTCACATTTGTGTGGTTTTTCCCCTGCGTGACAGCGCATATGCCTATTTAAAGTTCCTTTCTCTCTAAATGACTTTGAACAAATTTCGCATTTGAATGGTGTTTCACCTGTGTGGATGCGCAAATGTGCCTCGAAATGACATTTCTGTGAAAAACGTTTCAAGCAAATGTCACATTTGAATGGCTTTTCACCTGTATGACAGCGCATATGCCTGTATATGGTCTTTCACCTGTATGACAGCGCATGTGTCTGTTCAAATTTTCACCCTTGGTGAATGATTTCGAACAAACTTTACATTCATATGGTCTTTCTCCTGTGTGGCAACGCATATGTCTAGTTAAAGTTCCTCTCTCTCTAAATGACTTTGAACAAATTTCGCATTTGAACGGCATTTCACCTGTGTGACTGCGCAAATGTATTTTGAAATGACATTTCTGTGAAAAACATCTCGAGCAAATGTCACATTTGAATGGCTTTTCCCCTGTATGGAAACGCATATGACGTATGTCTATTTAATTGACTTTTGTGTGGAAAAGATTTCGAACAAATATCACACGTAAAAGGTTTTTCTTTTTTTTTTTTAATTTGTATTAAAACAAAGGTTACGCGAAAAAGATGAAGACTTCTTATCTGTATCACAATTTTCAGTATTAACATGGTAACTTATAACATTTTCATTAGAGCATGATTTAAAATCATCAACATTTTTCAAATGATCTATCTCTTTGTTAAATTTGTGTTCAATAATTTCAATTTCTTCTTTTACATTTACATTAAGATCAACAGAGGGTGTATTATAATAAATTGTGTTTTTAATATTACAGATTTGTTTTTGGTTGATTTTGGTCTCATGAAATTTTTTCCCCCTAAAATGATGATTTATTGAAAAATGACAAAAAAAGTCTACTCGTTTCGTAAACATGTTTCCACAAACTTCACATACAATAATCCCACCGAAACAATTTGCTTTCTTGATAAGTTCTGCAATAAATGTAAAAAAAAGTCCTTATAATTTGTTCAACGATTTTGGTTATTCTTTCATCATTATTTTACCTTTAATGACCAGATGGTGTTTTTTGCGATATTTTTCTCAATTTAGATCTTTTTTTTTCCTTCCTACAAGGTCTTTTAAGATAGTGCTCAAAGAAATTAAATTAATTTTTCTAGAAAACAAGTGGATTGTGGTCCTCAAATGACCCCGCCTGGTCATCAACATGATGTGGTAGCAGTTATCTAATTTATTGTTTATGAAAGAGGGAAAAAACTACGTCTTGTGGCATGTCCCAGGTTGTCTGATTTCTAAGAAGTGAGGAGGTGGTTTTTTTTAACGATTCCCTCTCTACTTAGTCTGTATCTTGTTCTTTCTGCAACACTTTCCACCACCATATGTAGAGGGGTGAGGTTGAGAATCACTTCCATGGCTGCCGTTGGACATGTTCTCATTGCTCCTGTAATGCATATACAGGCTAGTCTTTGAATTTTGGAAAGGTTTTCTCTCGTCGTCAATAGGCTAGTTCTACTACTCCACGCAATGGCTCCATAAGTGATGATTGGTCTCACTATGGCAGTGTACATACAACTTAGGATTTTTGGGTTACTGTCCCAGTTTCTTTCCCGCCAGATTCCTGCACACCATTATAGCCATTTTTGCCCTGTATGTAATCTCCTTTTCGTGTTTGTTTCACAGGAGTTTACTGTCTAGAGTTAAACCTAGATACTTGACTTCTTGTCTCCATTCAATCTCGTTCCCATCAAGTTTTATGGTTTTGAGGTTGAGTTTTCTTTTCTTAGTGAAGGCTATCAGGATGGTTTTAGTGGGGTTGATGCTAAGTCCCACTTGCCTACACCAGCTATTTGTATAGTTCAGACCCTTTTGTACAATATCGCAAAGGGTGTTTTCGAATTTCCCCCTGGCTGTTATGACAAAATCGTCGGCATATCCTTGGCAGGATATTCCAAGATCCGTCAAACCACACAGGAGTTCGTCAACCATCAGACTCCACATTAATGGGGATGCTACTCCTCCCTGTGGGCATCCTCTGGTAGTGCATATGGAGACAATGTCTTTGCTCGTCCTCGTCTCTGCTATTCTTGTGGTGAGCAGTTCCGACATCCATTTGGATGTTGTGCTGTCTACACCTCTTCTATTCAATGCTCTTTTGACAGCCTCATGTGGAGTATTGTCAAAAGCTCCTTCTATGTCCATAAATGCACATACTACAGTTTCTTGGTTGTCTAGAGCACCTCGGATATCCTCCGTCAGTTGTACCAGAGAGATAGTCTCTCTAGGATTTCCGTTCGATTGTTGTTGGAATAATTAGGAATGGAATCAGTAAATCATTACTAGATGCGTTTTAGATGTGTTTTACCAAGATATATAAAAAATGCTATTTATATGATTATTGAGCCTTAAAATACTGAAAAAATCTCATGGACCAGGGGAGTCAAAGATAGGGCCCGCGGGCCACGACCGGCCCTCAAGACATTCCAATCCGGCCCGCTTTGCTGGGTTCAACCTGGTTGAAAATATGCCATTATCTTCAAGCTATTCTGAAAATTAGTACATCTGATTTGACACCAAACACCGACTTAATGAAGCTGAAACGATGTCAAGTATCTGGGTCATTGAAATAGTTACTATATCAAACTTTTATTTATCCATTATTTAGATATTACTTTTTATTTTATTTTATGTTATTTTATATATTTTGTTGAATAAAGATTTCCGTTATGATATAAAAACAAACTTTTTTAATGCTCCTCCAAGCATGCCTCGAAGAAAAAATGGCACTCGTGTAAATTGAGTTTGACACCCCTATCCTAGACAGTATGTATATGAGGTAAAAGGTGGCAAATGTGCTATTCTAGTCTAAACAAGTTGAAGAATACATAAGTATCACTTACTTTTCAATTTCCTTTTCCTCTTCTTTTTAATTGTAGTTAAATTTAGTTGTTGTTCATTATTATCATTATCAAAATTAAACTCTTTTTTAAGTAAAATACCACATTCCTCAAAATTTTCAGAATTCAGCTCAAATGGTTCTTGTTTAATATTAATTTCACAAAATAGCTTCTTTTCTTCCTGAAAAACATTTTTTTCTACTACCGTGTGTAAAGTACGTACTTTAGACACATTTTCGAGTGCGTAAAACTTTATTTTACGCACTGGTGCGTAAAGAGTTTTACTTTACGCACTAGTGCGTAAAGAAAAAATTCCAATATGTATGTAGTTATAGATATCTAGTCTTATAAAAATATAGGTATAATAAACAGATATTAAATCTAAGTTTTTTTCATAAATTGGAGATAGAAACCAATAGAATTCGGTAAAGTAACCTAATAATTATTGTAAAATAATTATTGAGTACTGGAAATAATACGGTAAATAGGTATAAGTTGGCGGTGAGTGACTGACATTTCTTTGTGAATTGAATCTGACATTTAAAATTTAAATTGAGATCTTCCGACTATACCTAGAGTAAGCAATTGTATTTTATATTTAGGAATTGAATATTTTTATAAAACTATGATGTTATTTTAGATTATTATAAAAAGACTCTTCTAAAGAAAAATTTAACTTACTTTACGCACTAGTGCGTAAAGTATGTTTCTTTACGCACTAGTGCGTAAAGAAAATTACTATTAAACTTTTGTATTTCAATTAAATATTCGCTAGTAGAAAAAATATTGTATGCAAGACCTTTTTTTCGACTCATGTGATTGTGACAATATTCACATTCGTCAAAAAAAGGCTACTTTACACACTAGTTACATAAATAACTATTTTATAACCATTTACACACCGAAATTTTAAAAAAGACGAACAATCATTTTACCTATACTCTCAAGTAATGTTGGTTTGTATTTATTAGATTGCAAGGGATTTTTAAATTATTTCCATTAAACTACTTTACAAATGAAATATCAATTATTGGTTATTTATTCATACCTCAAATGTATATTTTGATCCATTCAATAATGCACATTCAACAGTAGGATTTAAATTACATGCTTCCTCATGGGGTCCGGTAAGGTTCGCGACCCTCGGAATTTTGCAACGATTTTTTTTTAATAGAAAGCCCTATTGCTAGAGAACGTTTTAATAAAAAAAAGGTAGAACGTGTCGCGAGACACACGGTAGGAACTTTAGTTCCTTTTAAGCAAAGGTTATGTAATACATCTGCCGTTATAGATAAACAATTTACATATTCTTTGGTGGTTGAGTAGTAAGCACACCAGACTCTCACGCGGTAGACCCGGGTTCGATTCCCCGCGAGGAATTTTTTTTATTGTTAATTTTATTTTTAAATAATCATTCTGCTTGATATTAATAACGACAACAGGTAGACGTTTGAAATATTTAGCAGAATATTCATTATTATAGATAATGGTACGGTACCCTCCATGAGGGAGTCCGACTGGAAACATCTACTTATAACAGCATCGTATATTTAAAAAAGGAAACCGCAGCATTATACAAATTGGACATTCGTTTACCACAAAATTAGTGGAAACATAAAATTGAATTGTTAAATTTTTAATTTGAAGTTATATTACAGTTTATAGAAATTTTTATTTTCTAGATTTTTTCCCAAGTGGGTCGTAGAAAAAATATGCTGCTCGACTCGTGTGGATTGTCCATATCGCACTTGAACGATTGAGCACTCCGCCTACGGCGTCGTGCTTCATCTTCGTCCTCGTGCGATATGGCCATCATATCCACACTAGTTGCACAAACTACAATTTCTTTCAAAATATGCCCTTTTACATTTAAAAACTACCTGCCAAATATCAAATCAATTTATCCATCCATTTTAAAGTTATCGAATTAAAACATTCAAGTTTTCAAAATTTCAACACCCTGTATTTCGAAAAGTAGCTAGACCCCTTAATCGCGCAAAAAAAATTATGGAAATAATAGTAAAAATTTATCCGAAATTCAAGTAGATCACTAGCATTGCGAATACCAGCTTTGCATAGAATTTCAATATAGCATCGGTGGTTCAGTGGTTAGAATGCTCGCATTGCACGCTGGTGGCCCGGGTTCGAATCCGGGCATGAGCATATTTATTATTATGAATCGCTGCTTCGTAAACGAGAGAGAGACTAAGGAGGCACAAGCACGCAAAAGCAAGGCACATAACGAAGCAATGTAACATAACGCAGCGTAACGGTCAGATCTTTTGCGTCGCGACCCCTGGTCGCTCAAACATAACCTGGCGTAAAGAACTAAAGTTCCAAAAATTCTGGACTATCCACTTTTGAAAGAGAAAATCGCAATTGAAAGTACCAAAAATCCGCCGATATACTTACTATCTTTATGATTTAAAATGTATGTATTGAAAATGTACTTTTTTGGACATAATATTGTATGTTCCACAGGTACTAACTTGGTACGTGTATATTTTATGACGTTAGAGTAAAAATAAAGAATTATGTATATTTTTGTGATTTTTAGTTGAAAATTAACGTTAAATGTCCCGATAAGTGGGTATATTTCGAGAAGGGGAAGGGAATAAACATGTTTGCATATAGGTAGACATGAATATAAAATGATTTTTATTCCATATTATGATGTTTTCCAAAAAGGGGAAGGGAAGTCAGTATGTTTATCGATGAATTTCATAATTCAAGGATCTGGATTGATTGATTGATATCGCGAGCGAAGCGAGCGCGCCGGGTCGACGTTTCGCAATTCGCGCAATTTGGTACAGGAAACTCTTTAACTGCACCAACATTATCTGAGTTGAT
>CAJUYG010005130.1:3634-14603 GCA_910591675.1 Galerucella calmariensis | reverse complement strand
GCGAGTCGCTGGCGAGTGACATGAACACCTGAGTAGATAATAGCCATCATTAGATGCTTGTTGAATAATATACTATTAATATCTCTGGATTTCACTTTAAGCTTCCATTATTCATTGGATATGGTAGGTAATTTTTATAATTTGACCAGTACTGTTATGCATAAAAACTGAGGTTATATCGACACATGTTTTTGACAGGTTAGCAATAATGCTCTGGGGGGTGACCAATCAGTTGGAGTTAAACCTTGTATGTTTTGGCATGTGTTATGAGTCGAACAGACTGTAAAACAATGTCAGTGATATCTATTTTATTTGAATAAAGAAAAACTCACAAATAACACATGGCAATGTTAGTAAATTGTCTATGGAATGGATTAAATGATAATTAAAATGTCAGAGGACGAACAAAGCAATCAATAGAGCAGTTTTGTGATTCAAACGGCAGTCAAAAGCAACAGATTCAGGTACACAAAGAGAATAATTGAATATTATGTTTTTATCATATTGATCGCATGGTTTCAGGTGGAAGACCCTAAAACCGCAATAAACCATGGGTGAACATTGAAAATTAGGCAGGATAAAATAAATCAATTGTATCTCAATTCTTATCCAAAAGCGAGTGAATATGGACCATTAGTAGGATATTTGAACGTGGAAACCTAAAACCTAATCTAACCCAACTTTGATTGGACAACAACTCACTCGTATCAATGGGAAAGGCTACGAGAATAGTACTCTCTAGTATGAATAGAAGTCGTCTCATATGTAGAGCTTACTAATTAATCAATTGATTTGGATAATCTAGGATCTTATTCTTAACCAAATACCCTGCGCGCTGTCACGGCAAATGTATCAATGTATCAAATATATCTATTTCAACGGTAGGTAATGGTATCAGGGTTCTATTGTCCTCACTACCTGCGGTACACCATACAAGATTAATCTAGCGAAAGCTGCTTACAGAAAACTTATTCACATGAAGAAGCGCTAGCAATTCTGTTTAATTCTTGAATTACCCTGAAGTGTGTCAGACACGTCTTATAATGAGCTTTTGAGCTAGCAATATGATGCAAATATACTATATCTCGCTTGGTTAAGACATATTGTAATCGAAAAAAAATATACCTTATTTGTTGCTCCCCTCACTCCACACTCAACAACACTACAAAATGATGGCATTTAAGCTAACTATCATCTGTTGTTCAGCAGTAAACAAAGAATATAAATCAAATGTGTGGGCACACAATATGGTCGACCTCTCAGTGACGTCGTTCTGGAATGGTCTATTGGAATTGCACTGGCGACCATACGATTGAAAAATAGTCTGCTCAGATGGATGATTTTGTCAACAGGCTTTGTCAAGTTCACAGTATAATTTCAATCTCATTATCACATTCTTTCAGCTGCTAAGTAATGGTGTACATACAAAACGTGGAGAAATTATAACTCAAAGTTCAGAATATTTCAAAGACCCAATGATGAATCTGTACGGACTAACGGAATAATATTAGTTCCATTGTCATAACAACAGGTTGTTGTCAGCTATTATACCAAGCACATTGATAATTTGCGATAATTTTTCCATAGATTCCGGAAGCGTGTTGTTACCTTGAAGCAGCACACTTCAGGAAAGTTATGGCAAAATTATTGAATTTATCAATGTTCGAGGTATGTTTGGTGGAATGATTTTTTATGCAAATAGTATTTTCCTCTATTGATTGGTCGATTGAATTATTATTTTTGTTACAAAATCTTGATACTAACATTTTTTATAACTGTCAGATTGATAGGTTTACCTATTCACAGGAAATGCTCCCAAGTAACCTTGAAAACGCTTAGACATAAACCACAATTACCAGTTCTTATCAGTGTAATTGATTGCTGATTGGCTTTTTCAAACATGTGACTGGAAATACACAGCTTTAATAGGTTTATGTGTCAAATAAAAAATTATCAGCTATGATATACTAAGGCCATTGATAAAGCAGCACGTTTGAGGAAGTTATGGCAAAATTATTAAAATTTATCAATGTTCGAGGTATATTCGATAAGATAATTTATCATGCAAATAAATACTTTGCGGAGTATTATCCTCCAATAATTGGTCGATTGAATAATCATTTTTGTTTCCAAATCCTGGAACCGACATTTTTTATAACTGTTGACTGTTGATTGACAAGTAAAATTGTTCATTTGATAAAAAATGAGTGAATTTGATTGGTTCTTGGAACTGTCAAAAATTTTTCAGTGTGATTGATTGCTAATTTGGTATTTTTGAACACGTGACTGGAAATAAACAGTTTCAATAGATTTAAATGTCAAATAAAAAATTCATTTATGTCTCAGCGTTTCCAATGTAATTTAAAGTATATTTTTGCATAAAAAATTATCTTACCGAATATACCTCGAACATTGATAAATTTTAATAATTTTGCCATAACTTCCTTAAGAGTGTTGCTTCAAGGTAACACGCTTTCAGAATCTATGACAAAGTTATCGCTAATTATGAATGTCTTTGGTATAATTATAATTTTTCATTTGACATTCAAACCTATCAGAAATTTGTATTTTTAGTCACGTGTTTAAAAAGTAGCCAATCAGCGATCAATTACACTGATGAGAACCGATAATTTCCGTTTATGTCTTAGCGTTTCCAAGGTGATTTGAAAATATTTTTTGTGAATTAATAAACTTGTCAATCTAACAGTTATAAAAATGGCTGTTTCAAGATTTAGGAAAAAAAATATCCCTATTTTACCTCGAACATTGATGAATTCCAATAACTGTCTTGAATTTTGTGGTGGAGTTGAACTTTTTTTAGTAACTATCTATAGGATAGTATCGCTTCGTAGGGGCTACTCCGCAGTTTTTGTGAATTGGAATTAAGTTGAAACTGCTATCTTTTTGGTGGGTATTGGTGACATTCAGTGGAGATGTGTTTGATTGTAATGCTGCATTGACAATTTAAACTACTGAATGCTATTTCCCGATGAATGTTCTCATTTGAATCTATGAAGGTTATTATCATGAACTGTGTCACAAAAAAAAATCGGAGGAAATATCCAAATTCTGCCGATTTCTAAAAATATTTTTAATCATAATATATTTTTAACGCAAATATCCTTTCACTCCACATGGGGTCTAAAATTAATAAGTTACTGGATAATGTTACCCACAGGATAAGACATTAAGCGAAGCACGATGACGTTGAACTGGGAAGAATTAGGAGAAGCTCCCCGAAACCCAAACGTTACCAAAATTATTAAAACGAAAGGATGTACGAAATAATATATTAGTTGCGCTGTCATGGCGAAAGGTTGTTGTCAGGATATAATTTTACGAATGGTCCAATATTGTTCGTTCCAGTTTACGTGTCAATAAAGTTCAGTTAATTCCCAGACCCAAAACGTCTATACATAATTTATAATTACGAACCAAGAAAATACGGCACGTAACATTTATTAAACTCCGTCACAATAAGCCTTAATCCTGATATCTTAACGACAATAATTATAATTATACTCGTTTATTTGGAGTCATAAATTTCTACATCAACCTCCAGGGTTATTGGATGGATGACATACACAATACAATGGGTGAACCCATTTTTGTGATATATACACATTAATGCCATTAATAAATTGGAGTAGTTCCGGCAATTTTTTGGTCCTTTCTGATGAATATAGTGGACATGCTAGGATGATGTGCTCCACAGTTAAGTACACTTTGGCAAATACAGGAATGGGTATGAAATAGCCACGCCCATCAATGCGCGTTACTAGCTAGATGATGGTATTGGCGATTGGTACGGTCCCTCAAGAAGGTATACTCGACTAAAGCTTTATTTGGGCTTATGCAATATCACTGTTTTAAAACTGTCCGGAGTTTGCACACTCGAAATTGGCTTGTTCGGGCTTTAACAGGATGGTTGTGCCACCCGCAGTTTGGCGTTCGGGTTTATTTATGAGCAGTTCCTGAGCGGTTCGAAAACCGTCTAAGCCAGTCCCCAGTCTCGAGCTAGGACAGTTTTCGGATTATTTCTCACGCATGCTTAAATCATTTGCAAAGGAGGAAAGTGGGAGCTATTTTGGAAATTCGCAGATGCTAGAGGTAGAGGTTTGTTTATTTTGTGCTGTTCATTTTGGATTTTTACTTTTCCAATTTAATATTTACCAAATGGCGAAATATTTGAACATAGTTCATCATCATCATCAAGTGAAGACGATATTCTTCTTGATGCGATCAAAAATCTTATAGTTCCAAGGGGAAACACAATTTATGATTAATAAAGGGGAAGAAGAAGGTGACTTATTGTACACATCGACAATCATCCTATCATTAAATTGCACAATGAGAAAACCACACAAAAGTAGCTTAAGATCAAGTGGCAGCTAAGTAATAGCCTAAACGGCCGATATAGTGCTTGTAATCAAAAGAAGAAGTATTAAGGAAAATATGCTGGAGGGGAATGGGGAGCCTAAGCCAAGAAAAAAAGGAGAATCAACGATTATTGATTCGGAGGAGATGAAAAATATGAATGCTCAAGGAATTAATAGCACACAAGATAGGAGCACTGGTACTGAAGAGATAATAATCGCTACGAATAGAGCCTACCACGTAAATGAGAAACTACTTGAACGCAGAATGTGAACAAAACAAATAAAATTGAATATGTTTAAAACGATAATGAAACCAATAATAATGAACTCAGTAGAAGCAATGTCGTTAACAAGAAAGGAAGAAGAAACATTGAATAGCGGAGAGGAAGACCATGACAACAATATTAGCGCTTCCAACTTTTAAATGCGCAAAATTTTATTTTTTCCTGGAAAAATTATAGAAGTGGTATTTTAGGCTCTGGGAACTCTAGTACTAGCCTCGAGTTCCTAGAGCCTAAGATACCACTTCTATAATTTTCCCAGGAAAAGAGGGTCACCAAGATTTAGCTGACGCCTCGGCAGATAACAATATTATCCTGAGGTGAGTTAAAGGGCACGACTGGAGTAAAGGAAATCGCACTTCTGATTCTTTAGCCAGGGAAGCCGCTGGACTAAAAATTCTAGGACCCAGTGACACCTACGGCCTAACGACTTTGACAATTGCGGAACTAGCCAAACGTTACACCTATGCTCAATCCCTTGAGAGATTCGATGGAATCAAAGGATGCAGTCTTGCCAGGATCACCATGGGCGACCCTGGGAAACTGGCGCCGAAGAAATATTTGGCGATTACCAGAAAAAACCTACGTTCAACAGTAGGATTTTTGACTGGTCACTGTCAACTAAGGAAACACCTCCATACTATGGGGCTAGTGGACACACCTCTATGCAGGATGTGTGAACAGGAAGATGAAACTGTCAGGCATGTCTTATGCGAGTGTCCGGAGTTATCGGCAATAAGAGAGTGTGTGATCGGTGAGTCTTGGCCTACACCTGCCAATATAAAGAAGATGTCTCCCAGTGACCTGTCCACCTTCCTGAGAAGGACAGGATGGACAATGACCTAGGAGGACAACTCCTCGGAAGGATGTACAATGGGTCACATGTGGCCTAAGTGCTGTGAGCCTACAAACTCACCCTCCCTACTCTACAGATACAGATAGGCTCTAGGAACTGATGGAAATATTGGAAAAATTCCATGTCTGAAAATAAAAATATTTTTGATGTTTTTTGTAGTGTTGCTACATCGTGCAATTTGGGTGGAATAATAGTTCACCTAACTAGTGCGGAAAGTGATACTCCTTCGCTCATTACAGTTCTAAAGCCAGCTAGATTCAAAAGAGGCGTCTCACGTTTTTGTGCAAATTTGACATTACATCACTTGAAGTAGAAATTTGATTAAGTCCACACCGATATGAAAACTTCGTAAATCAGCAAAAAATCATCAAAACTTTGAGCCAATTATATACTATAACTATTAAAGCATCGAGAAAATACTTATTTCAATATTTCTGTAAGGAGTTTGACTTACCTATTTAATTTAAAAAAGCACTAACAATGGCACCACGTTTCGTTCACATGCAACGGTTAAAGTTTCTTTACAAATGTGGGATTTGGGCAAAATGCGTATTAATTTTCAGATACTGCGGACTTCGGCAAAATTCTTTCTATGGAATTATGGCGCTTAAACGTTAAATTAGGGACTTGGGCCGCTGTCAGATCATTTGTTTGTGCTTTTGCCACCAGAAGGTAGACACAGGAAAACGGGTTAATTATCTTCCCAAGAAACTGCGGATATGGGGATTCCATCTTATTCTGTACCTGTTTCTCTTACTAGTTTTTTTGTATTTTTTCCTTGTGGAAGAGGACAGATTGGTATACGATTCTTCCGTATGGTAACCAAACTAAGTATTCCGCGATGTGCCAACTGTGAAAGTAAGAATAGATGGGGATGAATATAAAATTGTAACTAACCGTGAAATTTCTGACGTACAAAAAGGTGGAGAACGAAAGTACAACGAGCTAAATGGCTAGGATACGTATAAATCAGTAACCCACAATACCTTGCAGTGGAATCCAAGAGAAAGTGGTAGAAGCGGTAGGACCAGATCAAAGTGACAAAATGAGGTAGAGGGACCCCAATAAAGCAGGAATATAAGACCGGAAAGAAATAGGGAATTATGGAGTAGCACTGGTGCAAGAATGTGAACGTACAACGGGGACTGATCCATTCCAATTGAGCGAATCTAGAAAGCATACGCGGCGTAATCCCATATGGGGTGTCAATCCATTACATATGTGTATGGAAGTAGTAGTCTCCGGTTTTTTGGTTACTTCCAAAAACTATATCTCCGTCTTCAAGAAAGCTGTCTTCTCTTGCTGTGTGAACAACTATATTCATTATATCTTGAGCACTCACATTTACCCTTGCAATGAGTTAATACACTCATCTGCCATTTGGTGGAAATCAATCACTTTTCCGAAATCTCTGGTTCATATAAACTGGTACCTTTTTCTTCATGATAGTTTCCAAGGAGTGTACAGCTAGTTTCAATTTCAATGAAATTCTTAGAGAGACTTCCTTTTGGGTTCTCCATACAGTGTTTGGTAATACATTCAACGCCTTAGTAGTTAGTTCGGTCATTGACAAATTTAAACTATTGATGTATTTTTTGAAAAAAGCGTCGGCTTCCTGTATGAACATCTAAGTTAGTATTCTCACCATACTCATGTTGTGTGATCGGCAAGCAACTGCAATCTATAGACACTTTTTAAGTTTAGGACGTGCCCAAATCTAGTAGCTTTGTGTTATTTGTAGATTTGTAGAATGAAAAAATGGGTTCAAGTTTGTCTTAAGCTGAATCCATTTGAACAAGATCTTGTTTTGGAAAATAGGATAAATCAACTTACCCTTTTTTTAATTTTTGTTTTTGATAAAAAAATGGCTTCAATAATCAAATGGAAGAATGAATTTTCATAAGTGCTTGAGATTACTGAAAGTATCCAGAGAAATAATCAAAACTTGTGCAATGGAAACTGAAATGCGTTTGGTAGATACAGTCTCTTGAAAAACTTCGAATTTTCTTTTGAAATAAGAAATTTTGAAAAAAATTCTCGGAACCACTGGGAAACTGTTATCACAAAACTGTTCCCCATATATTGTGAAGAATATTGTTTCTCCTTGCTTCTGTCTAAAATCCTATCCTAGTCATGCCTTCACAGTAGCACAACATGTGCTGAGATTTCCTCACTTCCTTGGCAAAATCTTCATATGGTTTTGTTCATGTATTGGTTGAATCTGAAGCGCCCTGTCAGGAGTACAATGAAGCTCCTGGTTGTTTGTCAATTCAGGCTAAATAGGAACTCCGTGATTTTGACTATGGTAAATTGTCCATTACAGGAGTATACCACAGTGCTTCTTCGTCGTATACTGAAGCAGTCGCATATGAGTTTGGGATTTATATGCATGGAACTGATTATACATATAGCAATCCCGCTGTCGGAGTACATAGCAATAGTCTTCTGCTTGAACCTTAGATATAAAACAAAGGTCACCATATCTCATAAAAAAACACAAAAATCGAACAGTTCCTGAAACAGTAGATTTTCCATAATATATCTATAAAGGAGGCTGAATAGAGGTCAATAGCATAAACGGTTCGAAAGTTATAGGCAATAGTGTACAGGCTCTCTCCACCGTCGCGGAATTTTTGCTGCCGCGACCTATGCGAAGTCGAGGCGAACCGATAGACATGGCGTTATACATGCATGCACGGTGTTTCTCCTGCCGCTAGGATTTCGCTTGGAATAAATTTTGAGGAAATTTCTTCACGGTTGTTAGTACATTTTTTTCCGTATATCTTCCTTGAAGATTTGATATTTCGCAAAAACAGTTAGGCATCATTCTGAAATGAATGTAGAATCGTTTTCCATTCATACGTAATTGTGGCATTAAACGAAAAACGCGCGCTGCACAAAATCTGAGCCGGTGTAGTATAATTGTTGGATGAAAAATCAAGGTGATATAAACCTGAGTATCTTAAAAGAGAAGAGTGGTCGCTGACTAATTTTTAATCCTAATTTCCACACAATATTCATGAGAATATGATAATATAAATCGAGTAGAACAGCAACTATAAGCAGATGAGAAGGAACTCAGATGCTTTAAATCCTCAAGGGCTAAGTTAATAACTGTTTGTCTCACCACCGAAGTACATTATCCCATTTGCAATCTAAAGCCCTTATTCCTTGCGTTTCAGAACTTTGTAAACCGACATGACAAGAGTAAAACCGAAGGGAATATTCACTTTGGCATAACAAACGTAGGCGCCATATGGTTTAGAGTTCATGTTAATTCGTTTTAACTCTGAAACAATAGATCTTATTGAGAAGATGAAAGTTTAAAACATCCCATATTAGTTTTGTCATGGATAATTCCGCAGATGCGGTGATCGTGCCGTTTTATGTGTTTCAAAATAATACCTCAACGGAACCGTGATGAAAAAGGAAATGTTGACTGAAAAAAAAACTTGTACGTACGATTAATGACAAAACCTACAGCACAAGTACTGTTCAGTCAACTTTTCTTGAGATGTGATGCGTTGAAGCTGGAAAACTCTCTGAATATGGTACAGTTTAGATGCTTTTCGAATGTGTTCTGCTGCACCATAAGTTGGGCTCGGAGGAAATACCCTCGCGATAGTAGTTTACCTAACAAGTGCGGAAAGTGATACTTTTCCGCACGCCATTGCAGATGGCCGAACGACGCTTTAGCGAGTTCGGCCAGCAATCGCGTGCGGAAAAGTCACTTTACGCACGTGTTAGGTACACTATTTTTTCTACTAGCATGCGAAAAATAACCCAAAAGTTAACATAAAGATACATTTCTTATTAAATGCATATTAACAAATTAATTATTATTATTTGACATTCATTTGATGAGGCTTATACCAGGGCCATTAAAAAATGATTGAAAAATAAGTTGTTTTTTTATTGAAAATTATAGCAAAATTATAATAAATTTCTTAATTTTTCAGTCATTTGGTAAACTTGGATATACAAAATACATATTTTGAATATTCAAATGTCAGTATATTCCTCAAATGTCGATAAATTTACTTTCCGCACTAGTGCGGAAAAGTGACTCTTTCCGCACGCTTTTTAGTGCGGAAAAGATTCACTTTCCGCACGTTAGTAGAAAAAATAATTTTGGTGCTCGGTCAATGATAATAGCCTCCACCACATGGTGTATGATATACTATTTTGTCAATTAAATTGTAACTTTATGGCTTGTTCTAATAACTATACTTTTTTCCAGTTATCAATGTGATGACCAACTTGAACTAATACTTGGACTACTAATAAAGTGAGGTAAGTTATGCCTCAATACTATTTACAGAATACCCACACTCCATTCGGTAAACGCAATTAAATAAATTTACCCGAAGTTTCAAAGCAATAAAAGATATACGTATATCAAGAATCCGGCTGATAATGTTGATGACATTTCATCACAGCAGGTTTGGAAGTTTTATAATACCATTTTGGTTTTCTTGGCTTTGACAATTTTTCACTCGTGTCCAGCAATGGAAAATTTCTCGAGTGCTGTTGCTGGTGAACACGTACTGCCAAATACAAGCAGAGATCTTGCAAACTCCAAAACGCCAAAACGTTAGAATAATAATAGCGTCCTTATGACATGACACTTTTGTAAGTATTCCAAAAATACTCCACAGTTTGCGAATAAGAAATTTATATGAACTCTATAACGAGTGAATCTTATTTAAGCAACGCAAATACAGAAAACACTATGGAAGTTCGAAAGTTCGTATACAAAAGGTTGAGGTCACACGTTTGTGATTGGTGTTTTAGCTAAGATGGCGGATTGTTATATTTTGTATCTATATTATCACTTGAATAATTGTAATGTAAAAATAAGTGATGGATGGTTTCGGAATCTTCGTTATCTATGTGATTATTTCAGAGATTATTACTTCCGTTATTTTTAGTGACTGTCATCATGCCTATTTGTGTGGACCTAATTACAATCAGGTATATAAATGTGATTTTTCCACTCTCGTGGGACACAAAAAAATATTGCTCCCAAATTTTCCGCTCCCAAAATCTGTCGCCCTAGGCTCCAGCCTACTCAGCCTTGTGGTGAATCCTCACCGGTATGGTGGAACGGAAGCAGTATCAATTGCCAATGTTATAAAGTCTATCGCTCATTCTTATTTTCATTAGCTATCCTTGAGCGTGAATATTTCCACTTGAATGAAAAAGTTGGAAAAAACATTTTTAAGTGAAATAATTATTCTGCAAATACCATTATAATAGCTAAATCCACCTCATAAATTATATATCTGCAAAAAAATGAGTCTAGAGTTACAAGTAGAGTTCTTGATTATTTTTGACCTTACTGGTATAACCTATTCGCAATAAAATTGTTTCCAAGTAAATTTCTATTCCACATACTTTTTGAAGTTGTAACACTAGTTCTCTCCTTAAGAGACAGATCCCGGCTAGAGACT